>NDXB01017999.1:0-17500 GCA_002631895.1 Agapornis roseicollis
CTGGAATGGGTTGGTCAGGGAGGTTGTGAGTGCTCCATCCCTGGCAGTGCTCAAGGCCAGGTCGGATGAAGCCTTGGGTGGCATGGTTTAGTGTGAGGTGTCTGTGCTTATGGCAGAGGTGTTGGAACTAGGTGATCTTAAAGTCTTTGCCAACCCTAACTATTCTGTAATTCTATGTTTCTATGAATTAGCCAAAAGAGGGGGCTAATTCATTCCTTTTTTCATGCTTTTCAAAAACGTGTTTCCTGACCTTGAGTTACTGAAATGTTCCTGATGGAAAATGAGGTGGAATGTTCTCCGGTGGCACCTTTATTACTAGCAGATTGACTCACAATGAGGATCTTCACTTTCCATTTTGTTCACAACACTTCCATCTGCATGTCGGTACTTCATATTAAAAGGCCTCCACCTAAGCCACAGCACCCTGCAATTTTGTTGGACCATTTCATGGTGCCAAATTAACTACAGTGAGAAAAGACCTGTCAGACAGTGTGTTTTCAGCAATCAGAACATGTATTAAACTGTTCTTTGCCTACAACTCAGTAGAGAACCAGGAAAAGGAAAGTTGTTACGCAAGTATCAGCATTAAGCATCTTTGACTTATTGCTGTGATTATACTAATTGCTCATCTTCCTAGTGGGAGGTTGCAGGAAGCTGTTTTGAAGTAATCAAGCTGAGATGAGGCCTTCTATTTATAAGAGGCCTAGAAATTTTGGTCTCCCAGAAAGAATATCTAATTGAATCTCTAAAGAATAGCAGATACAGTTTCTCTTTCCCTCTTGGAATCTCACACAAGGGTTTATGATTCAGTTCTTCACTGTGAACTTCAGACAATGCTGCCCAAGAGTACTGCAGAAAGCACTTGTTCTGTTTTCCCAGGCTTTGAATGCACCACAGAACATCTGCAGCTCTGTATTAACTCCAGGATCATCTCATTAGGCAGCTTAAATACAAAAAATAATGTTTCATATTTAAATGAAGGATTTTGGTCCAAAGCAGTTTAATATTATGGTACATGCATACATCACTTTAAAAGAGTAAGACCTGGCTGCCATAGAATTGTAGACCCAAGGAAACTCTTATGAGTTATACTTCACCTGTTAAGAAGGAGTAATTTGGGTAAAGAACACTTTGATCTATGCTGGTCACAATAAGGACCACTATGCAAGACCTTTTAAAGTAAACAAAGGCCAACATCAATGTATTTACCTCAGGCAAACAAAGGCGGATCCCAGCACCAGCAGGATTTGAACCAATATCTCTAACTGAACTATTGATAGCCTTTCTGTGACAAAGCCAGGGTAACCTTCCTCAGAGCAAGAAGAGCATTTTGCTGAGATGAGGTTAAATTTCATCATTGACCACTGGCAGGATTTTGCTGCTGTAGATGTTGCTGTGGTTTTTTTCCTTGTTTATAACTACAGTTTCTTGGTAAAACTGGGCATGTATTCTTAATAAGTTGTTCCAGGAAAGCCAAAATGACTTGATAACAAATGTTATGTTTTGCCCAATATTTTCAACTGAAGAAAAAGAAAGGGGAAAGTCTAAGCGAACTGTTCTGACATTTCTGAAACACTTCATTTACAGGCACATGCAATAAACACAAATGAAATAAAGGGCTAAATGCACACTAATACTGAAGGAAGCTGCAGAAATGACTTAATTTTTTTTCACAGTAGACTGGCTACAGGGGATTTTGTCAAGGCTGAACAAAACTTGGTTTAAAATCCCCCCTCAGCACAAGCGGATTTGAAGGCATATGTTTCATCTCCCAAGGAAATATCTTACCCACTGACTGTTCTGTAAGGTATCCTGGGGTAGAAGAGATGTTAGAAAGACAAGATGGTCCTTCAGGCTATATTTGCCTTGAATATGAGTATGGATTTATAGGAGTGGCTTTAAATATGAATTAAAATTTGCTTAAGTACTTGGTCTTTTAAATTCTATCTAAGAGCTTTCTTACCTAGACACTGATATTTCTGGATGTAGCTTCAGTTCAACATGTCTCCAAAAATTGTACAGTGCTGTCAACGGGACTATAGAACAAAACACATCACAGGCTAACATGCATGTCAAGGCACTTTCCTGGCAGATGAGATAGCATTTCAAATCACCTTTGGCAAAAGTATGTCAGCTGAGGTCTCCTACACCATGTATGAATGCCCCACAGCTGAACTTTCGAGGGAAAGGGGTTTATGGCTGTCTAAGGTCTATTTTTAAATACCCACAGCTGCTGAGACACAAGAAAAGATCATTTTAGAGAGAAGAATTTACCATAGGAAACTGGAAGGATTAGGGAGTACCATTTGATTGTTTTATTATACAGACTTATAGAAGTAAGAGGCCACAGAGAAAAGATTGCTCTTGAAACAGGATTTGAAGACAGTCAGGAGGTCACCAAGGCAAACAGCAGGGTATCTGTTACAGAAGCTGAGAATCATGGGAGACCAACTAGGAGAAAAAAGTCCAAAACTAAAAGTCCTCATCTCCCTCTATACATCATCACAAATCAATACAAACCAAGTAATTCACAGAAAGAGGCAATTTTGTGTGTTTGTTTGTAAGCCCTGATGGATCTATTGGCTGACTTGCCCATTGTTCCTATCCCTGACGTGACATACACAGCATAGGTATCATGATCTATATAAGCCATGAAAAACTGGTGTGTTTCATTACCATGAGAAATGCAAGGTCTGGCTGCTTTTGACAGCTGGCGATGCTGTTAGCTAGCTTTTTGCATTGGTAGCTGAAGAAAATTCAGTCAACATATTTTAACCTTCTAAGCAATTCCAGCACATTGTGATCTTACCAAAGCAGCTGATAACAACTGAAGTACAAGCTCTGCCTGCGTCAGACAAACAGCAGCTGGGGGAAGGGAGCTCTGCTTTCCTTCCTCCCCCACACCAGCCCAGCTTGTAGATCAAGCTCGTCATGCCTTTCCAGGGAAAAGACAATGACAACATCTTTCTTCCTCCAACAAGAGAGAAAGAGGGGAGCTCACCACTGCACCAGAGTTTTACAGAGTGGTGAAAACACACGAAAGCACTCCACAGCTCTTAAGACAGCACAGGGAGGACAGCCCAAACCTACCTGGTGCTGGGACTGCAGCATAGACTTTGCATTATAAACTGAATTAGGCTCTTATCCAAGACAAATTGTGAGCTCTGCTGACTTAATTTCAGCTCCTCTCTGCAGCCTTTCATTAGGACTTGCAAAGGTTCTTTCTGAGCTTTTTCAAAGTAAGGAAACCCAAGTGGTCTCCAATTTCAATTGTGCACTGTGATGAAAGTAGGCTGTCTGGGAGGAAAAGGGGGGTAAACTGGCCAGCTCTATGAGTTCAGTCTGGGTCTCATATATGTAGGAGTGCAGGAATTCCTCAGCTTTGCATTTGGAAATGGGCCCAGGTCAGAAAGTAAAAATAGAAAAATGTGTATGCGATTCTAAGAAGCTCAGCTGCAAGGAAAGGGGAAAAAAGTTTCCTGTAGACCTTGATTCAAGCTTTTCGGAAGTTTCAAGGACAAAGATGAAGGAGCTCAAGGGCTCCATTTCATTTTGGAAGTCATAATTCATTATTCTGCATGGTGGAAAACTATTCACAACAAATTTTTTTTTTTAATCTCATTTTATAGTTTGATTAAAAACCTACATAGACAAAATATGCATATATAGTCTCCATGGCTATTTTATAGCAGGACCACACTTTAACCATTATTCTTTTAACACTAGAAAAGAAGAAAATATCTTGTAAATGGAATGAATTAATGTTATATAACACTGCTCCTTTAAGCTCCAGCCTTAGTGGTGAGCAGCTGTATTATTTCCCTCAGGGAATACAGTTCTGCTTCCTTGCTCAAATATCCCCAAAATGGGAGAAACAGGTTTGCATGAGTACATGTGTCAAAGAGACCTGAGCTTAGAGTGGGATGCCCAAGTTATCTGCACATGTAAAGCTCATACAAATTTGCCATATACACCAGAGTACAAGCTAGATCCACCTTGAGAAAGTACAGAGGAAACCAAGGAGTAGCTAACATGGGATTAAAACATCCTGTCTGCTGGGTGGTGGGTTGCACAGGATTCAGCCAGAAATACCTAGCTGCACATTGTTTTGCTTGTGTGTATGTACCTATAGCTACACACAAAGGAGGCAGCGGTAGGTGGAGACACAAAGACCAGGGCACAACTGTCCTTTTTTTTTTTTAATCCCCACAAAAATAGCCTGGCTGTTGCTGCTCCTGCCAAGATAAGAAGCAGGGAGCAGAAGGAAGTGGCAGATGCCCCAGATGCAGCACTCCTGCTCCCTTCCTTTCCATTTCCCCACAAAACACGACTTTCTAAAGCTTTCCCTGCCATTCCTTTTCCCTTGGCTGTGTCCTTACTCCTCCCATGACAGAGAGGGCATGCACCCTGCACACCACCCTGGGTAACTAAATCTTGCCTAACAAAAGCAGCCTCGAGGTAGCTCTGCAGTGAGTTCCCCATGCCAGACTCCTGAGAAGGTAGTCAGATAAGGGAAAGAATCTGATACATGTTTTCCGGAACCATCATTTCCAACCTGTGATCACCACAAGCCCACAGGCTAAATGGCCTACAAAGAGAATCTATGAAGAATAAGCTATTAGTGAATACCCTTGGTTTGGGAAAGAATCCACGGGTTGTAACTGGTAAAACTCTTCTTTTACAATATAGCAAGATTAATTCTCAGAGTTAATCTTCCAGCATTCAATAAGCAGACAGCTGAAGCAAAGTGGTCCTTTCTCCTCACTTTCAGAATAGTCCACATAGCCAAGTCCTTTGATTTGAGAGTATGGTTACATAATAAATCTGTCAGGCACTGTTACCTTGAAAATGTCTCTATTTCAAGCACTGTTGAGGGTTGTGCTGCTAAAATAATGCAGCTACTGGAGACATCCCTGGATGTCCACATCACCATGTCTGTGTCACAGGACAGCAGCACATCAATAAAGTCATGTCCTTGGCTGTCACGTTGCTTATCAACTCCAAATAGAAACCCAAACCTAGATCTCCTAAAATCTAGTGGAGAAATTGCTAGCTGTATAGCTGAAGTTTTCTAATCACTCTGTCTTAAAACTCTGAGGCTGGCACCAGTCACTCACTTCACTCACCTGTGCTGCAACCAAAAAGATGGGATTTAAATTTGAACCAGAATTTAGTGCTGCTGAGTCACAGCTACTGAGCTCCAGTTTGGTTTTGCTGCTTTCAAACTTCTTTTCCTGCTTTTTATGAAAACAATGTTGTTTAAATGGTATGAGTTTAAATGGGGCATAGCAGCCTAAGTTTTGCTGATGAGTAACTAGTGTTTTGAGGGTAAGGAAGAATTAATTACTTGAGCTACAAAAAAAAAATTAATATACACACTGTAAAAAGAAGCTACTCAAATATGGGCAGGTGACAGTCAAAGTCACAAGTATCATTGCAAAAGAGCTGCTAAAGTGGAATAATGTTTATGTAGTGCAAACAGATTTGTGCTGCTGAGCAAATCTGACTCCTCTTGGGAGTATACCTTAGAAATACGTTCCTTTGCAGGCAACACAAGTAGGCAAACAAACACTTTAGTGTTAAATAAAATGAAATATATACAATATAGAAGTCCTCAAATGGAAAAGCAGGAGGTGGATATTCTCTATTATCACCTCTCAGGCCTCTTCTTTGAGGAAGGGTGACTGGGAAGGATATTTTCTACTATTTGTTGCTATTTTTTATAACCTCAGTGCCCCAGAAAATGGAAAATGCAGATACCAAACATAATGACGCTGGTAAGAGGAGAGCTTACAGTCACACTCACGTCCTCCTCTGTCTGCTAATCACTAGCACCCACTTCCAAAACCATACCACTTTACTCTTTCCAGTACCAAACCTGCATTAATGGAAGTCTAACTGTGACAGAAGACATTGGTGTTCTGCGTACATTGATGTGACAGATCTCAATAGCAACACATTCAAATGTGGATCAAAAATGAGGAACAGTTCAAAAAATTGTTCAGTCAAACTGTTCTAGGGAGGACAAGGCATTTGGACACAAAAGAAGACAGATATCACATAAGATACACTAAAACCTACATGCATCTGCCTATTTGTTGAGTTCCAATAGTATGTTCAACAACTTGCATGGGAATCTTCCAATGAAATTATTCAGCTCATTCCAAATCATAGCCTCTCATTTTTCCACCCCAGTATTTAAGCATTTAGATTCCTTATGCAGCTCTTAAACCCTGTTGGGAAATTTTACCAGCAGGATGTATGGGATCTTTCGTCTTTAGTATCTGTAGCCAAGTGTCCATGACCTGCCCCATAGATATACAGATTGCCCAGTTCTTTTGAGTATGCAAGGCCAAATTGTTCTGCTTCAGTATAGCCCAGAGACTTCCCTGCCTCCACTGCTGTTATCCCCAAGATCACTAGGAGGTGAAGGGGAAGAACAAACAGGACAAATGTATTCCTGATGTAAGCAAATGAAACCTTATAACCTTATTTTCCCTCACACACATTTTAGAACTTGTCAGTTGAGTAACAGCTGTTTACACCAATTATGAATTTGGCTTAAAATATAGAAAAAAAAAAAAGTGGATTATATTCCATGGAGAGTACATTAAAAATAAACTCTGTGTGTGTGTGTGTGTGTGTGTGTGTGTGTGGCAGAACTGAGTCTTGAGTCCTTAATTATAGGAAACAGGAAATACTTTGGTTGNGGCTTAAAATATAGAAAAAAAAAAAAGTGGATTATATTCCATGGAGAGTACATTAAAAATAAACTCTGTGTGTGTGTGTGTGTGTGTGTGTGTGGCAGAACTGAGTCTTGAGTCCTTAATTATAGGAAACAGGAAATACTTTGGTTGCACTCCTTCCCAAGATCAAAATTAGTTAATAATTACACTACTTCTTAAAGGTTCCTTCTCCCTTTGGCTTTAATACCACTGGAGAGGGGGAGAGAAAAGCAGAGGGGAAGGAAACCAGGGATCACCATAACAACATGTAGGTGGAAAAAAAAGGGACATTAAATGTTCTAAGATAAGAGCAAGGAAGGCATTGCATGATAAAATCAGCTAGTCCTTCCCTTGTGCAGCACAGTAGGTCATTCAGGAGCATTCAAGAGAATTCTTTTGCTTCTGCTTTGTGAGGGGGTTTTTTTGGTTGGTGTTTTTTTTCTTTTTCATAGGCATATTTAGGAAGCTGCAGAGCATTATCAAAAGACATTCAGGAGCTGGGGTGAGGGGCAGTTTTAGCAAAGGTTTCCCCTTTAGTGCCTTTATAGTGGCTGGCAATTTTCTGCACAGAGATCCAGCTGGAGGTGGAGATGAAGGGACAAAAGTTTTTCTTAAATGAGAACAACCTGGCATTCTTCTCCGCTTTAAGGCATTGTCTCCTCTGTGTTTGCATTTCTTTCTTTTTAAACTAAACAAATTTAAAATTAACAACTCTTCTGGTAATCTGAGCCAGATTCCAAAAAATGTTGCATAAGACAACCCGGTGGCAGCATTTAGTCTATTACAAGCAGTCTGCACAGGCTCAAAACCCATTAAATCTCCTTTATTGACATTTTTTAGACCAGTATAATGACATAATTTGTACAACAGTATAGGCAAACAGTGAGAATCCAGGCCTGCAGCTTCATGGTGGAAAGAAAATTCACATCTTGTCAATATTGAGCAAAACAGGCTGCAAATGAAGATGTAAAATCAGGTTCATGTTTAAAACTTCTAAACTAATATTGCTCTGGGAAAGAAACAACATATTAAGAACAATGTGTGAATATCCACTGACAGCCCTAACTGCAGAATATTGTTTCAATAGTGTAGTTTGCTCATATGTGTAAAATAAGTAGGATTCAGTTGGCTAATAATTTATCTGGTGACTTCTTAATCTTGAACCAAAATTATCCTTGAATGTTTCCAGAGAAGCTGATATCAGGCATCCACAGCAACTGTAAAATCTGCCCTTTTTCTGCTTTATACTGGCTGACAGTTCATCATAGTCTTGGCTCTGCAAAAGACATACATAAGTGATTAATTTAAAGTACAGCAAGTAATGCCATTAACATCATGTGCCTATGCTTTCCCATATTCAAGGGCTTATATTTGCCCAGTGCCCTTTCAACACAGACATACCATTTGGGAGGGGCGTTGAGTAAATCTTATTTCAAAGAGTGAAGGAGAGGAAAGAAAAGGGTTTTTCTTCATAAAGGAAATTTCTCTGCCAGCAGCATAAAGCAGGGCTGTCCTCAGAGGCTTGCAGGATCTCTTGTCTGGCAGCATCAGGGCACTACCCAGCTACAATGGCCACCACTGACACTCCAGTTGTTAGCCTTGAACAAGAGGGTTGGAACTACAATTGAATAAAAGTTCCCTGAACAACGTAGATGAATATACAGTTGTGTTTTGCCACGCTGCAAAAGAAACCTCTGTGTTTGAACCTTTTAGCTTCCCTCTAAGAGTCCTGGACTTGTTTTCCCGAAAACCCTCAGAGAAAGGCCCCAGGGCTGAAGGCAGTGAGCATTCAATTGCTGCAGTCTTCCAGCAAATACCATTAACCCTTTGGCTGCTAATTCCCCTCCGCTGAAAAAAATGGATGTCTGCTCTTGGACTACTCAGCATTTATCTGTTATCCTGGTGTCCTTGAAAGTTCAAGGTTCAACAGCAGCTGAGCACTTAAGCAAGCACTTACTGCAGTTTGGTGGTCAAAAGGATAAGAGCTATTACCTCCGAGGGCTCCTTGAGTGTTTTCAGCCCTGCTGCTGACTCGCTGGCTATCCCCAGGCAGCTCCCTCCAACTTTGCTTCATAATGTGCACTAATATTGAATCTGTGAGGCTTACTTAACCAGCTAGTGTGAAAAGCTTTGTATCTCCTGAATAAGAGGAAGCAATGTGAAGAAAAATACCTGATGTTGCTGGATTTTCAACTGTAAACCCAATCAGCAAATTCTGGAGTGCAGCTATGCTGAACACACACATTCATCAGCAGGAAGCATTGATACTCTGTCTTTCTAGTCAGACAACAAGAGTGAAAATTTCTTACATCAATCTTGCAAAGAGCGTGGTCTGTTGCTACAACAAAACAAAGCAAAACATATTCACGCAGCCTGATAAAGCTCCCCTTTATCCATGTGCTTACAAAGACAATGGGCATAGGTATTTGGAAGTTAAATAGATTTGTAACACAGTGGTATAAAAAATGATATCACTCTTGGTGTTAAGTGGCAATTTCAGAATGCTGAGGAGAGGCTTTTAATGAGTTTACTGCTGGCTACCATAGAGAAGATGATAGGACTGGGATCCTGGATCATTAAACACTTGGAATTATTATTCCTTTTAATATTGCAGCAGCCATAAAGGCCAACTCAGTCTCTGCTACAAAGGATTGTACAACTGAGTCTTATTTTTCCCAAAATTTATTTGTTGCTCTTGTTTTTCTACTTTTGAGAACATCCAGCTATATTTCTATTCTCTCAGACTCCATAAAAAGCTTTCAAGGCTATATTTGGTGAGAAGATAGTGTGGATGTTCAAGACACGGAATAGCCACCCACTGCATTGTACTATCTTCTGCAGCAAACCACCACAAAAGTAATTACTGTGGTAAAAATCCAGCTCAGTGTTACTGAATGGTTATCAGATTCATCTAGCATAATTGTCAGAGATAAAAATTGCTTATGGTAAAAGAAATAAATTGCCAGTGTACTCTGAAATATGTCTTCCCCCCAATCCCATTACTCTGGAAGAACTCTGAAGTATTAAACACAGGCACTAAACAAGCTGTACAAAGCAAAATGAAGTCTGAATTTCTGTTTAATGAGTCATCACATGCTCTCTTAGTAATTATTTTATGCAAGAACTTCCTTAAAATGGGATCATTAATAACATGCTATTCAAATGCCTCAGATGAGTCTCAGGTTTCCACTATAAACACACTTGCTTGTGATTACCACTTGAATAACAGGATTTGAGTGTTAGTGCCCTGCTTATCCATTAACAGGTAACACTTAGGATTCAACCCCTGGCAAGCTGTCTTACAGCCTGACCTGCTTTGAACTAATACTGCTAATGCAAGCAGTTTCACTCACACACATACAACAGTAACTCCCTAGCAAACTGTCTCTGAAGTCTAGCACTGGTCTGAAATTTTGAAGCCTAATTCTTTGTTTTCTGAAAGCATGTTTTCACTGCTCAGGAGGTAAAAACAGACATGGTTTTGTCAGAAATTACACTCACTGCAAGTAGTCTAGAGGTCTGGGACATGGAACAGGGTTACAGAGAGGATGCTGTGTTGCTGAGGTCCAAGAACCAGTACTCATATTCTAAGAAATTACTTTTTTAGACTATGGAGTCTTCAACATTATTGCTGCAGTTCTTCATAGTGCTTTAAACTGAAATAAAATTCTTTGCCTCTTAACATATCAGGAATGAAAAGAAATTTATACCAGCTTCTGTGGCCAAGCCATAAACTAGTAAGGGGAAACATCAGAAGAAGAGTATGTTATGTTGCTTAGGAATACAGTGGATTGTTTCAGAGATAACAAACCAGCTTGATTCCACTTAGTATACAATATATTGATTATTTCATGATTTGCTAAAATAAACAATGCAAATTCTTCTGTATTAGTTGGCTATTTTTGCTGCATTGTTGCTCAGTGTAAGTCTCATGAACTGTTGAATCAAAACACTGTAGCATAAAAATCTCCAGGCAGATAGATCATCACTACAGAGCTTTAATCCATTTATGTCTCCTGTGGTCACATCAGGTGTTGGCTAAGACTTCAATTTCTGTTTTTTCCAACAATGACAAAACTGCTAGCTCCTGCATGAAATATAGGTCATTTGGAGAGACAAATAACAGGTATAGAGATATACACTTACCTACGTATATATTCAGGGAGGAAAAAAAAAAAAGGAAGAAGATCATAACATATATATTCTTGTCTGGAAAATAAATGATGTTTGGATTTGCATGTACTGCTCTTGATTCCCATGAGGCAGTTATTAGAAGTTTTCTTCTCGTATTTAGTCATGTTTGGAACTGTTTTCAGGATGTTTAGACTCTTTTCTTCAAGTTGTCACCAGCTCGTTACCACAGAATTACATTTTACAAACAAGAGCTGGCTAGAGCCAACTTGGCTTGGCTACTGCTGCCTCAGGGAATTTGAAAAAAATGATAATTTCCTTGCCTTTGGAAATAGACAGGCATGGACCCAACTGCAGGCAACCTCACCTCTTTACTGCCTTTCGGAGCTGAAGCAAGCAGCTTTTGTTTTCTTGGAGGAATTCTCCTGCTATTTGAAAAAAAGAACACGCATACAGAATATTTTTGCCCCTGAAACACAGTACATCTGAGCAGACATGAAATTTCATCTTAATCACTCTCAAAACACAGTGCTGTACAATGAGGTCCCCGCTGCATTCCCCTTGAGAGGAATTACTGAAGGTGGGTGGCAGAAAAATTTCTTTCAATGCAGTGGTGAATCATGCCATTGCAACCAGTACTCAGTAGGACCCTCAGAATGTTCAAAGCAGCCCAAGTCCTTGTCTTTTCCAAAAGAAACAAAAGTGATCACCTACTGCACCTACAGCCTTTTTCCTTAAGGCCCATCTGCATCTTGCTTGACTACAACTTACCTACGACTAATCCTTCCACGCACATATACACACACACACGCACGCACACACATGCCTGCACTGTGATAAGGTCATAATTAGTAATTGATCTTTTTGTCTAGCAAAAATTATCTTGCTGATGCCTTTGATCTTTCTGAAAGTGTCTCTTCTCAGATTCAGCTTCATAAACTGCCTTCAAAACCACAGCCTCCACTTCCCTATAATTCTCCTTTTTTGCAAAGGACTTGCAAAGATCTCCCCAGAGAAGAAAGTGCTAGCTTTATAGAAAATTAGAGGCAAACTTTAGAGGGATGGTCTGACCACATGATTGCTCAAAGGTCTGAATGATGTGCTTTTTCTTATAATTACGGTTAGATAGTAAGTGCTGTTTAGTGATAAATTAAGTCAGCATATCTGAAGTTGACTTGGCATGCGAATAGGATATTAATCACCAAATGAGCATCATTTACCTTCAGTTAAAGCATAAATTGCAATTGTGAATAGATCAAGCCAAATATAAGCTCATTCCTAAAGCAACTTACAGGACAGATTCTCAGGCAGCAAGAACTTCCAAAGTTTAATTAAATTCAGAGCTACATCAATTAACAGTAGGTGAGATCTGAGTCCAAAGGATCATCTGTGGAGTAAATCAAACACAAGTTACCTTAACATCAGTATTGTTTGTCCAGAGTACACAGGGCCATATTATGATGCTTCTCCCAGGTGGAATTGTACAAGCAGCTTCTCTGAAGTCTTGTCGTGGTTTAAACCCAGCCACACAGCTGGTTCACTTACTCAACCCTGCTTTTTTGCCCTCCCCTGCTTCCAGAGGGATGGGGAGGAGAATCAAAAGAATGCAACTCCCACAGGTTGAGATAAGAACAGTTTAGTAACTAAGGTATAACACAAATCACTGCTGCTACCAACATAATAATAATGGTAAAGAAAATAACAAGGGAAAAGAATACAGCATCTCACCAGCCACTGACAGATAACTCACAACACCCCACCCCAACTGAGCACGGACCCAATATCTCCTCCAACCCCCAGAGAGAACTAGCCCTTCCGGGTAACTCTCAGTTACATCCTGGGCATGATGTGCTATGTATGGTATGGAATACCTCTTTGGTAAGTTTGGGTCGGGTGTCCTGTCCCTGCTTCCTCCCGGCCTCCCCTCCTCGCTGGCAGAGCATGAGGCTCACAAAGTCCTTGGTCAGAGTAAAACATTTGAGCAGGAACTAAAAACATTCCTGTTATCAGTTTTGTTCCCAACTGAAAGGCAAAACACAGCTGCACCAGCTACTATGAAGAAGAAAAAATGACTGCTATTGCTAAACCCAGGACAAGTCTGCAGAATAATTCCCTCACAATCATGCTCTAAGTGTAAGTAAGTGGCTACCTGCAGTTATTGGTAATATCAAGTTAATTCCCAGTTAGTAAGACCTCCTGCAAGAGAAAGTCAAATTATCTAAAAGGTAAGCCTTCACTCAGATTACACAAACAAAACCAATGTGCCTAGCAACTTTGAGTGTTCAGGTCTTCAAATGGACTTCTAGGCCAAGCTTGTGAAAACCAGAAATGAACAACTATGCCTTTGAATAATCTTGAAAGCTCAATGCAAAATTCCATTCTTGGTGGAAATTTCTTGGAAAAGATAGTAACAATTAATAATAAAAAATGAAAATGTTTTAGAAGCTTTCTAGTGAGGTATATTTGTTATTTCCTTGCTCATACTCATTCTTTTGCGTATGATTTCAGACAGCATAGTGTCTGTGAAAGCAAGAAATCCTAATTTTCTATCTTTGCTGTCATTTTCTTATAAGATTCTGGTCAGAAAATGAGACTAACATTTCACAAAAATGCTTGCAACATTTTTGTCATGGTCTCAAAATGGATAAAAGTATGTCAGAAAGTTTGACAAACATCAAGAATGTGCCTCTATGCTGTCAAGAGCATCCCCCTTCTTGATGAGCCAAGACATGTACTACTCCCACATTCACACTTCTGCCTAAAGCTCTGCAACTTTTTCCTGTGGGAAGTCCTAAACCTTGTGCTGGGAGATTTTCCCTCTGCATTAGGTAGAGCACATCCTTTTACCACCATAACAGAAGTGCTACTTATCTTGGAAACAGGCTGATCATTTGAGTACTGAATCATCTGAGTACTTTTAGATGTTCAGCAGCTGAAGTGGCCTATTGTGGATCATTCCCTAGCAGAACAAATGTTGCTGTCTGAGACTGTTCCAAACATTTGTTTGGCACACGAGCATTCGCTCTCCTTTTGAAGCAGTATTAAAAGCACTGTCAGTTCATTAATGGATTTTTTTTTTAACTTTTCTTTTGGCAGAAATGAAACTATCACTGAAGGAAATATCTTGTAAACATTGAAACAACCACAACAGCATTCCATGCACACACGCTGGAAAACAAAAACAAAATAAAAGCAGCCTTTTGCAATGAAATGTGTCTTTCCTGAATCAGCAAAGACTCCCATGACCTTGCAGCCGTTCTTTGGAATAGCCACTGAAAGCTTCATGAATCAAATAACAAAATAAAAGTACTGTAGTGCACAGGACAAATCCTCCAGTGTTAAAGAAGAGCCAGTGCTCTGAAAACACCAAGAACTAAAATCTTACTCATAAATTGACTTGTATATAAATGTCACCATGCTTACTTCAAAGGCCACATTTCCAAAAAGACTCAGCTTCCCATAGAGAAATTCAGTAAAATCAGAGTTTTAAAGGCCTCAGGAAACTGGATTTTCAGTAAGGCTTATTCCAGAAGGCTGACATTGATACTTAGATGAGACATGGGTACCACAAAAAGTTTATGCATAAAGAAATCCTTCTGATAGATAGCATGACGAGAATTCTATGTAGAAATGTAAGAATGTGCTTGTTATCCTTACCTTCCTCCTCATCTTTTCCCCATTTAAATTGTTTTAATCTGAGAGACTAAAAACATTTAAATTCAGCTTGATGTACTCTAGGTATGAAAGGAAATAGACTCCATCTGAACTCCACAGACTCTAAATAGGCACTCTCTGTAAATAATTCTGTACCTTTACTTCCATTACTGGTTATCTTTGACTGTTGTTTTTTCTTTCCTAGGTATTTTTGATGAAAGACGTGCTATAAAAATATATGTGTTTTCTCCGAACCTGTCTGATTTGGATGAAACATTAAAAAATCATTTAAAATCCTAGCCACTGAAATAAAGTACCAGGAAAAGGCCTTCCTCAAGTACACTTCACTTTAAAGTACCTAGTCCTCATACAATGCAGGGGCAATGAGAAACTGAAACTGGTCCTGCCTTCAAAGGATCAATATGACTTGCTATCTTGTATCTGTGTATTTTGGGTATGGCTAAAAACTGAATTGCCCTATTTAGATGATGTTTAGATGGCATGTACAAGAACAGGGAATGGAACATGTTTATCAAACTTAGACTCTGTGCTTTGGAAAACAATTTGTTAAGATTAGTGTCTTGCTAATACCAGAAAACTCCAAATAGTTTTTTAGATCCATGCAAAATCAGCCATTTGACTGCAAAAGTATAAAACTTGAATAAAATACAGTTTGTTTAATTTTGATTCATTGTCTAAGGTTGGTTTGTACTTCCAGGCTTGTAAGAAAGGCTAGAAAAAAATTCTTTTAACAAGAAGTTAGGTGCTTGTTTAAAAGTGACAACAATAGCTTGGGGAGATAAGGTAGGTAGCTAGATAGACATGTAGATAGATACACAGATATAGAGAGGTGCTGGGACTTAGAATGAAATTCCATGAAGTGCCGTAGCCTCAGGTGCTCTCAGTCTCATGACAGATTTGTGATACGGACTTTGTCATCAATCAAGAAGAAAACTGGATCTAGAACTGCCATGTAATGTATGGGACAGTTTCTCCTAAGGTGCAAGGTTTATGTAAGATAACCATCTGTCTCACTCATGCTTATAACAGTTTGGGCAAAATAACTGTGCCCCTCTTTCTGTCTCGTAGCTGTCAATATCCACTGAGCAGCCAATGATTCAGACACCTTGAGTAATTATCTAGACCAGTCCAAATTCTATGCATGTTACTTATCAAAAATCACAGTAAATCTGGAGCTTGTTCTGACATCTTCACAAGAGTGCCTGCAACAACAAATGAGCCTGCAATGCATTTGCAAGAAGTTAAATCATTGAAAGGAACAAGTCTTCCTGTTTTCATATACGCATTTTGTGAAGCTTTGCCTCTCTTTTTGGACCATATTACCTCGTAATTTCAATATTGTATAAAAATATTCATTAAGTCCTGATGCAATTAGTCCAGAAAGAGGCTAAAGGGAATATGCCCCCTCTCCTCTATATTTAATGTACTCATTTAGCAATTCAGTTACCAAAATCTTGTAGAGGTGCTTGAAGGCATTGTTAAGCTTTCAGTTTTACACTGGGAATTGGGCAGGCAATATACATCCCAATACAGGCATAAAATATTATTTGGGAAAAGCATGGCATCCCTGATGTAGGTCAATTATTAATGAGCTTGGCTCTGAATTAGTGTGTTTCAGTTGCAGAAAACAGTGACACAGTTTAGAATACCCTAGAACACTTGAATAACTGGTCCCATTTCCAGCAGAACAGGGAAACCATCAGTTACAGCCCACGTTACTTCCCAGACCTTAACATGACAAGGAAAATATTACGTTTATTGAAGTCTTTCAACTAAGGGAAGGGATATTACAAAATCTTACAAGGCTGTGTCTCACAGCAGACCTCAAATATAAGTCTGGAGAACTGATGGTCTCTATTCTTCTACTTTCCCAAGATCTCTGTTTTCCCATAGTGTGATATCTGTCTAATTTTTTTGCAAGTGTCAGCAGGTGTCATTCTCCCAGTTCTGAGAGAAGCAGTTCAGGATGTGTATTTGTTCAGGTTTGCTGCATTTCACAATATTGCTGTCTCTCTCTGTTCTAATACATTTAGGAATTTGTAGAATCATAGAATCAAAGAATCATGGAATAGTTTCAGTTGAAAGGGACCTTCAAAGGTCTTCTAGTCCAACCCCCCTGCAATGAGCAGGGGCATCTTCAACTACATGTTATATCATATTTGTTGCCGTATTTATCTGTGTACATTTCTTCTGTACTGGAAAAGTTTTCATTTCCAAAGAAACCAGCCATGGAAGGAAATTTTCCAGAATTTTACTGGGGAAGGAAACCATGAAAGTATTTTTCCATAAAAAACAGATTTCAAAGAACTGACAGTAGCTAATCTAGTGACACTACAGCTATTGCCTCATCCCTCCTTATTTTAGAATAACTTCCTAAACCGTTATTATCAGTACAGGTTATGTCCAGTCACAGAACCTACATTTTTCCATTTGAAATACTATGAGAAATAATTATCTCATGACATTGGAAAATATGTTTTCCCTGAAGAAAAGATGACTGAAATTCTATGAAGTCAAAAGAAAACTAAAATTTCCTCTCAACTTCACCTATGTTTTCATTGTGTCTTAGAAGAGTTATTGTTAGCAAACTTGAATACCCAAGTTTGAAAAGGGGATGTTTGAGCCACTGGAAAATAAGCAACACAAGAAAAAAGCATCTTTCATTTGAGTCTGAAATGGTACATGTTAAATTGTAATGGAGTAGGAATAGGAGTAGACCTTTCCAGCTTTATTTTAACAATATTTAGTTAATTTGTACTTTTCTTAGGTGGCTTACAGAAATAAATACACAGTGACTTGCACACAAAAAGGTTGTATGGTCACATGTCAGCAACTTTGGAGGCTGATGAAGGTCTCACATTTCACTTGTATATCATCATAGACCTGGTAAAAGGAGCAAGGAAATATCCACATTCATCTGTTCCTTTTCTTTTCCAGGCCAAATCATAATGAATCATCCCCATCTCTTT
>NDXB01017999.1:18601-32193 GCA_002631895.1 Agapornis roseicollis
TTTTTTTTTTTTTTTAATATAAATTATGTACACTGAAAACCTGCCAATTATAGCAAATTAAGGGACTTGGCAAGTGCATCCCTTGGAGACAGATGGTAAATAACATTCAGATTCTGAGTTGAAATAGGGCTAGTGATTAACTGGTACAGGATAGAAAAGCAGTCCAAATAAATGAAATAAAAGGGTTTGATATGAATGCAAGCACTGTAGGTTCCTTTTGTGTGTGTGTGTGATAATAATGGCACCAAAAATATTGATGATTCATAATTAATATGCTGCAACCTCTGAGTGGCAGTAGGATTCTAGATCTTTAGCACTATTTTAAAAAACAGTGCCAGTTGTTTATTTTGCTTTTGAGAGACTGCAAACAACTGTCATTTCATCCTCTATGGAGGTTCTGCCAGTTAAAAAGACAAGAGTGCAGCCTCACAACAAAGAGAAAGTGCCCCTGTGAGTTGCAGAGGACCACAGGCAAAATTTCAGAGGAAATGGGTCCTCCTGAGATGCAGGCTCATATAAGAGTAGAAGTACCTGAGGAGAGTGCATTTGTTTCCAACTTGAGCTGCAAATGAAACAGGAGTGATGACCTCAACCTCATCCCCCACTGACCATTTCTCCATTTCAAAACTTCACTGCACCTACTATTCAGAATAAACCTGCAGTCCCTGGCACAGCAGAGGTGGTGCTGATCAGGAACACACTGGCGGGAGCTGCAAGGGGCTGGGAAGATCTCGCAGTACCCTTGTGAGCTCTGTCTGGGAACAATGATTATTGCTAACCTGTCAGTCTCGGCAGCACTAAAATACATCAAATCTAATTTGGCTTAAAAATGCAAAAGCACAGAGAGATATTTTTAAGAATCCAGCCAGAGATAAAAAAAAAATGACAAAGTCAAGAGTGTGTTAGTCATTTAATTCGTACTCTGCTTAGGATACTAAATTCAGGAAATGACTCAATCATGCACACAATTACAGCTATTTTCAGACCATAAATGATGCAGTACGCCAATGCTGATGTAAAAACACACCACAATTAGTTCCTGCAAATGCTCTGGCAATAAGGCATCATTTCCAGGGGAGCATTCAACCTAATTATGGCAACAGCATGCCTCAGGGCACACCTTTTTGTATGATTTCATTATTATTTGTAGGATGACCTGACAATGATGTCACGAGAGTGCTGCTTCACCTTGCATGCTCCCAAGCACACGGTAAGAAGGTTAATTGCTTTGATATGTGTTTAAAGGGTCCATTTTGCTTTAGATGTTGGAAGTACACAAAGCAATCTAGTTAGCACACTTTTCAAAGTAATACTTACACTCAGGAAGAATTAACATGGAATAATGTTTACATACGACTGAGAAATTGGAGACAACAGTAGATAACGGAATCTTTTCTAAGAACTGGATTATTTATTAAAAAAAAAAAAATTAACATGTCAGTTAGCAACTTTTCTTACAAACAAGTGGCCAGAGCTTTAAAGAAAACACATGAACAATAAAGCCACAAGAAAAATCTCTATTCAATTTGTTCAGATTTATAAAAAATCAAAATCCAGAAAAATTCACAGTAAACTTTAAGATTGAAGTCTTTGCTCTGAGGAAGTGCCAGAGCTCCTGCTAGATGCATTAAAACTAGGATGACAGGAAGAATCTGCATCTTTATCTCAGCTGCCATGCTGAAATTATGTGTAACCCACTGCTAATAAGAGAAATCTCTCACTCTTCATAAATCCTTCCAATACCCACTAAAATGCAATAAGCCAGAGCTATAGGAGCCAGATTTTTAAATGAGGGACTCTAGTTTTCCCTTGAGAATTATTTCATTCATAGCCTTGAATACTTTTTCCTTCCTAGTTCTCAATCCAGGCTACAATATGTCAGTGATATCAGATTTTCCTTATGCTGGAAAATAAATTGTAACTCAGGCAGATTATAACATTACATAGCAACATCAGACTGATGGATATTCTTCATGTATTTACAAAAATTCTGAAAGTTTAACTTATATTGTTTAGACTTTATTTTTAAAGTTCTGCATTTCCAGTTGCATACACTTAAGGTCTTTCCAATTACAAAAGGTACCTTGCTAGCAAAGACTACGTCACAGAAATTTGAAAGCATTGACTCAACTAAGAATTACATTTGAGTCAGATCTGTGAATATTGCCATGAAATTTCAAGGAACACATGGGAAATCTCAAGTTTCTCTGATACGTCTCAATTACATGAAAAACTTGGCAATTGCAAATCTCTGTTTCTAGCATGCCATTATATCAACACATCTTATATGTTCAGACTAGTTTCACTTAGTTCTTCCCACATGTGACAAAAGGAAAGGCCTAAATATTTGTGCAGTGTGAACAAGTCTGTCCTGCAGAAATTTCCAGTCTCTAACATGCAACATTATATCCCTTCAAATTCTACTCTTTTAACCCATTTGATCAAATGATGTTTAAGGGAAAAGTAGGCTCTGCAATGTAGTTCAAAGAGATCAGCAGTATGAGGAAAGCTAAAGATAATCTGAACAACAATAATAATATTCCTAAAATTTCCACAGGGCAACATTAAGGTAATTGTAAATATTGTATAGCTTTTTCTTTACCCATGGGTAAAATCCCTAAGAAATCCTGTTAACTGATATTTTTTTTTTTTTAGTTGGTTGGGATCTTTTTGCTTCTTAAAGGAAAATATTTTATGAGACAAAAACATAACACATAGTATCATTAAGGGCAGGATGGAGGGAGAGGGTGTTCTTCCGAGGGAGAAAACAAGATTATATTTGCTGGTTAAAGGCCAGAACAAGAATTCTGGAATAAAAAGAACAGCTTTGTTTATGCTGTTGTGTTTGGTGTGGTTATTTTTATACATATATGTATATATCTTTGGTTGTTTGGTCAAGAACTGAACAAACACTGCAACGCAACAGTTCACAAACTTTTTTTAGTTCTGAACAGCTGTTTCTTTTAACTATGTTCATGTGCTTTTTCCATAATTTTACAGGAAAATTATTTTTTTTTTTTATGTGTATGACTGCCTGGAGAATGGCTGCTCTCCACATGAATGCCAGTGCTCTGTTGAACAAAAGGCTAAAAGGCATGACTTTTCCAGGCTAAAAGGTATGGCTTATCTGGTAAAGGGCAGGAAGACTATTGCGTGACTTAAGCAATCAGTCACAAATTAGAGCAAAATAAGTAAATCAGGTAAAACACATTTGTATTTATTGCACGGCAAACATTTTTTATTAAAACTTGCGTTATTAGACATGTGACAGTGGCTAAGAACATTTTTTGAATTCCAGGATGGGCAAAACTCAACAATTTAATCTTCTTAACACATTATTGGTCTGTTCCTAATTAATATTTAAAGACATATAAGCTGGAAAACATAATGTGGCTAAAGGTGTATTTTACTAGCTTTTTAATTTGATTATTTGAGTAATAACACTGCTACCACCATATCAGAGTTTCACTGTGTTTGCTTCTCTCCTTGATCACCAGCTAAAGATGGCCACTGCCCTGAATAACTGGTAGTTCAACAGGAAGATAAAGGAAAACAGCTGGCTTCAAAAAGCAGATGGGTGGATCACATGGTAATAGTGAGAGCATAATTAACACAAGCATCATCAGTCACAGCACACCAGCTGCCAGCAAACCTGCACACACCGCTTTTGTGTTGTTTTGGCTTCTTCCTCAGAAAAAAAAACCTCTTTAAACAAAGTTGAGATTCTCAAGAAGGCTTTTTCTGCTTAACTCGGGACTCTTGCCGAGTACCTCTCCAGCTGTGTGAACCCTGGCCCTTCCACAGCATTATGTAAACTATTGATGAGTTCTTTGAAAAGATACAAATCTCAGCCAGGTCTGATGATTCCCCTGAGCTGTGAGAATTAGATTAAAGCAGGAAGCCAAACACACCAATGGGGAAAAAATATGAGACTATGATCCCTTTGAGAGAATAATGGAAGGAACTGTATCACAGCAGTGCAGAAAACAATTTCACAAGGCGTAAATGAATGCAGAAAAGAAATCCTATAGCACTCCTTTTGTGTTTTGGACATATGTGTTGCCTCTTGACTCAGATTTTAAGTGGTTCCTTTAAAAGCAATTTAAGAGTTTCATTAAGGATCTAGATGGTCCTTTTATGCACATTGTCATCTAAAGGTCAGGGACCTGGAATGCTTCTCAGATGCACAAGTCAAGTGAGTTCTTCAGTCATATTTTGATCCCTGCTGGAATGAAACCCAATTACACTCTGTTCTGCTTCTCCATTGAATCACTGCTATCTTTGAGAAAGAAACCTGAGCATGGTGGTCTTAAGAACTTAACATGGTATGGTCCTGGCCACATGGCTAGGTGATGAACAGGATCCAGCAGGGCACTTTGCAGCACACGCTTGCCATACAATTCTTCTACACCCATAAGGTTCCTGTGACTTATGTGGTTGGAATTCTACCAGGAACAGATGATATCCACCTATTTTGATGCAATGTGTAAGCATGTTAGTTTCTTACTATCGCATTATTTCTCCTCCTCCCTCTCTGTCTCACCCAGCTGCATGTGTGTACATACATTGTATACCTACTGTAACTAGATCAAGAAGTAGTATGGTACTACCAAGCCAATATTTGTGGAGTATGACATAATGTAATCAAAGCAATTCCACTCTACTGAAGAACTAACCATAACCGTTGATGAAAATAATAAACAAATTCAAAGCTTCTCATATCTTAAAATATATATATATTTTTCTGGTCTCTGTTTTCACACATTTGTTTCTTAACTTCCTTATTTATCAGAGCCTTTTAAAGAGATGTGTCAAAATATCATAAGATGGGCTATTTTAGTATCAGTCAAAGTGGAAATGAGAACTTTCAGTTGCTTATCAAACATACTATAATTAACACTCACATGTTTGTGAAGTTCACTTCTCGCTTATCTAACAAACAGAACAACTGTGAAATAAATATTAATAAAATACTACTGAAACTAAAAAAATGATTGAGAGTTTTTCTACAACTTGCTTCTGTGTTAAAAACTATTCAGCTAAAGTAAAAGTTGTTGCCAGGAACAAGTCAAGTGTTGTAAATTTTTTACATGGAAAAATGTTGAAAGTACTCTGAAGATGTAAATTTTATTTTTATTTAATAACCACAAAAAGAAACAACTCTTCAGTTACAATCTACTTCTTGCTTTGGAATGCTTGATTTTTATTTGTAACAGTGATCAAAAATCAAACACTTCATGATTAACTAAATGACACGTTTCAAGTTTTTAATGGTTTACTAAAACATGACAATAATTTCCTTCTTAGCTTTAACTAAGATTTTCCAATACTGGTAGATGGCTGTTGATAGTCATTCCTAAGGTGTGTTATTTAAATGAAGAAAAAGAAATAGATTATAAATTTATAAACCAAATAAACAAGGATATATTCTGGAACAAAAATAAATTTTCACTTACTGGATTAATTTTCACTAGGAAGTGACCTCTCCTATTCACTTCATTTCCATTATGAATGGTTTAAGCCATAATATTTCAAGAGCTAACCAAAATTACAGTCTACAGTTTTAAATTAGGTTCCCAACATTTCTGTAAAGTAGGTTTTCAATTGCTAGCATACAAGGAACAGAATAATTTCTAAATTAGTGCCCAAAAGCATGTGGTACTCTGTTCTTTATTAATATGTTCTTTGTACTTTTAGAGGGGATATTCTGACTGAAGATATTGACACAGTTACTCATTAACTAGTCACTTATCCATGCTTTTATGATTTAACATTTGAATGAATCAACACTTAGGCAAGAACTATTACTCATTTTTTCTAATAGATGTAGTGAAATATAAAAGATTATGAGAATTGATCATGGTCACACATAGAACAGCCAATAAAAGCAGTCCATCATGAACAAGCAGTGGGTCAAATATACTGAACAGTTGTACACCCCAGCAAAAGAAATCAGTCATAACTGAACAGAAGCTTTGAAATCGTATTTCTGGTCTTACCCTAAGCATAAATCCCAGTTTTCTAACTATGCTTTAAATCAGGATTTTTTTTTTACTATTTGTCTCTACCAAAGAACTTCAAGGAAGATCTGAATAATCAGTCTCAAGAAGCAAACTTTTATTGAAGGAAGAAGAACAAAAATTAGGAGTATTTTCCTATTTCCCATTCCCCAACCCAACTGACTGCAAACACAGCAAAAATAGTTTTGGTTTTGAAGTAAACTGGCATTTACTTTTTCAAATATGTTCATTTACAAGTGTCAAATTTAATCTTATGGTATTACACACATACTTTTGGGTGATAGTATCTATTGTCCCTTTTGTAAATGAAATTCAGTCTGCATACTTTAAATGTACTTTCTAAAACACTTGGTTTGTGTTAGTTTTGAGCTGACTGAAAGGCTACTTCTTGCAGCAAATTATATAACAGCTTTTCAGAAATACCTGTATCAGAGAGAAAAGATCTTCCTGGACTACAAGGATAACCCGACTATGTTGGATACAACATTTAATGGTATATTAGCTGAGCTGTGTAGTTTACTACATCACCTTACAGAAGCATCGTGATACACAGTTCAGGTTGTGACAAATATCTGAAGTGTATCTAAAAACCAGTTAATACATAACACAATTTTTGTACAGACTATGATGTCCTATGGAAACATATACTCCGTTGCATCATTTGGGAAACTGAAGACAGTACTAAAACACTAATTTTCTTCTATTAATATAGCTAATACTGCAATGGTATGAAATCATGCTTAGAACCAGCTTTGGGGCAAACAATCACTTTTCTGAATTCCTGCCTAAGGAGGAGTCTTCTAGCTTAAGTTAAGTAGCATTAAAAGTCTTATGTTGTTGCATAAAAGGAAACAGGAGCCTGCAATACAGCCTTTCCCAGGCATCCAATCTTAATTTTAATGCTTATTGTACTTATGACTAGCATGTCACTTGCAAATGCAGTGTTTGTTTCTTCATTACAACATGTGAATATCACATATATTCTGTAATATCATCTTATGAAAAGGCTTGCATTAAGCTCACTTGAAATATTTCACCTTTATTCAAACTGATTGTATTACAAATACTGGTTATATAGTAGCTTGTCACCACTGTGTAATTTCAAAGGACTGGGTGCAAATCTTTCAAGAGAGAGTACATACATTCTTTCCCAGGATTTTTTTTTTCAATTGTCCATACTGTGTGCAGTACGGACCATTGTAACAACCACAAATTACCCCTCTGCAACATTTTTAAGAAGACATAATGATAAATTCTGTTTCTGGTATAGCAGAGGAATCATAAATTTATCAAAGTAAAAAACTGCAACCTCCTTTTACTACAGGCAGACTTTCAAAGAGCACTCCTAAGGCCTTGTAGATATTGCAGAGTTAAAAAGCACTGTAGGTGTTGATATACAGTACTGCCCAATAAAGTAGTCCAATACTTATATAGGAACCTTGGTACTCCAGAGGTCTATTTGACTGTTTTTCAATGGCAATATTAAATAATAGCAAAGAAAACATCATTCTAACCCTGATTGGGATTTAAAACCACTCAGCGATCTGCAGGGCTGTATGAATTTGCATTTTGCAATGTTTTCAGTAGCACACTCTGAAAATAAGAGCCATATATTCAGGGGGGGGGAAGTCGCTAATTTTTTTCCTTCAAGTTCACAGCAAGCTAAGAGGAAGCCTTTTACTTTGGTTGATCCTTCAACTCAGTCCAAGTCATTTCCTCATTGTCTTTCACTGTTTCCCCACATTAACATTCAGTATGCCACTAGCCTATTAATAGATTGTATAAGCATGCACTGCAGACATATTCACCAGCACAGTTGCACATATGGCTGTCACTCCATGTTCTGCACTGAAGGATGGGTCCTTGTAGAAAACATTTCTGCCCTCAGACTTCCACTAGCCAATTTGACGTCTTCCCCAGATCACAGACCCTTGCTGGCACCTCAAGGGTCATGCTTGGGCCTATGTGCATGCTGGCCATGAATATTTAACAGAGAAATTGAGAAGAGACTTGCTAGTGATCCATCTGTTAAGCTGCTGGAGCTATACCAGGGACCCATGAATTGGCTGCAGACTTCTTCCATAATAATGCCAAGGTTCAACACAGAATTTAAGGCATTCAGTTGATCCACTGCCCAAAGCTGACTACTGGCAAGAAGGATAGCCACAGTGCATAGCTGGTGAAAGCAGATTTACCATGGAATAGAGCCAAAGCTATCTCTGAAATAATCAGCTGTGACTAATAATAAATAGTAACCTTGCACTATCATTTTTTTAGGATAAATTTGGGATGTTTCTACCCTATTTAAAGTAGCTAAGGTATATTTTTTCCTACCTGGTTTAGGAAACATTGGTCTTATGTTATCATACTAAATAATGTCCCTTGGACTTTTTGGCTTCCAGAACTCACTTCCCCACCTAATACTGCATAATAATAAATGCATTTTGGGAAGAGAGAATGGGATATGAGAGAGAACAGCTCAGCAGATCAGTTCCTTATGCCATCCCTTGCCACCTAATGAAATATGTTTGTTTCTTTGAGAACAACATGGTAATTTCCAATAAACCATTGATGGCTCATAATAAAATTGAGTCAGTCTCCTGCAGTGTACATCACTCCTGTGTTAACATGAAAACTGTAGGACAAAACATAAGTTTTCTCCCTCTTTTCTTTTTTTCAGATATTTTAGGGTTTGGTTTTGTCCTTTAAAATTTAAATTATCTTGTGTTTTAAAAGTCAAGTAAGTCACATTATTACTTTTCAAACAAGTTCAACTATTTTGAAAGAAAGTTTAGAAGAGAACAGTTGGTTGTTTTTCTCAGCATGAAGCAACAGTTTTGATTTTAGGTTGAATCTGCCTGCATTTTACTTTTTCTCCTTGTCTCCTTTCAACTCACTCTCTCCATGGGAATCATTCAAGGCTGGAAAAAGCCTCTAAAGTTTTGCTCCTTTAGAAATTCTTTAGCATGCTTAAACACAATTCTTCACAAAAAAAGTCAGTTGACACCATCTGAACTGGACATCAGCAAACACAGGGAGAAGCTGTGTTCAACATAATGGCCTCTAGTTAATCTCTGCAAGACCAAAATATAACCCTATCTACTAGGTTACAGAGCTGAAAAGACTCTGTCTCCACACTGACTGCAATTGGCAGCATCATGAGAGCTAACTCAGTTGTTGAAACCATATCTAAATACAGTAAAATGCCCAACTGCAATAAAGCTTCTAAGCACTATTAAAAAGACAGAGTAGTTAGTAAAACTAAGACTGTGGTTTGATGGCACCATAAATCTGTCTTGAGTCCTCCAATTTAACAGTGCAGCAATGCGAAGCACAACATTGCCCTGGCTGAAACTCATAATTTTGCATAAAATTCACCCAGGTTTTTTCTGACAGGCTGCTTCCATGTGGGTATGTTTGTTCATCAACATCTGATCCATGCAAGAGTTTCTCTGGACTTCCCTCATTTGGTCTAGTCCTGCCTTTCCTGCTCTGTATTATCAAAGGATTCTGGATGTCAGCAGCCTTCTCTAAACATGATCCCGGAACTTCCATTTTGGCTGTATTTCCATTTTTGTTTGTCAGTGTGGTTGAACATTTCCCAACCATGGACTCCTGCACCAGCTCCAAGTAGTTAGAATTTTGGTACCCAGCAGCTGGCACAAACAATGCCTGAGTTTTTCCACTTCATGCCTTTACTTTTGTCTGCTTGGGGGCTTTGCCTTTCCTAAAGTTCTGTCTTTTGGGATCTGAGCAGGAGCTGTTGGCCTTACCAGAACTCTGGCAATGCACATTAGGATATGATCTGCCATTTGCTTCTGCACAGATGCTTTGTTATAGGCTCCAAAGTGACCTGGAACAAAACAGGCAAAGACTGGACTCCACAAAAGATTAACAAAAAAAAAGCCAAAAAATTGGCAATCTGGTGCTGCAAAATTAACATAGATTTAGTAGGACATACCCCAGAGCACCTGAGGATGCCCTTTAATGCTAACAGACATCCAAAAACTATGAGAAGGCTATCCAGAGAACAGATCTTTCTCATTACCTATTACCAGGAATAAAACAATTCATCAGCTTGTCACAGGCTAGAAAATGAATTTGTTTTCCTGGTCATTTGGAGGCGAAGCTTTAATGTAATTTTCTGATGCAGTTAGAACCTGGATGTTTGGCCTATGTCTGGCTATTCTGCGCTGTAGTCACTCACCTGCACCAGCTCCATCCTATTTGCTTAAGCCTATCTCTCAACAAGGGTTTTCAACAAAAGGATGCTACATTTTGGGTTTGGGAACTATCCTAACTAGAGGCATATTTGCTCTATACAGTATCCACACTTGATTAGGCTGGAATCAAAAAACAGTAATCTTTTAGAAATCTCTGAGCACATCTACACATGCACAAAAAAATCTCAGTGACATTTCATTATAGTTGGTGAAGTAAGGACAGCCTGTAGAGGTAACCCATGTCAGGGCAGGTGCCTAAGATGCACAGGGTTAGACGCTGGCAGTGTCAATCTCTTATTTGCTGACTGCAGGATATCAGAGTATATGCTTAGATTTTAGGTGGCCACAGTCAAAGCAAGATGAATACCACCCTTTGCACTGTTTCGTGGTGGGTTAAAGCTTCTAAACGAGACTGCAGGAGCAGAGAAGAAAAGTTACCATGTCTCTGCTGGTGCAACCCAGTGCTAATGGAGGTACAGGCTTTTTTTACTGCCGTCTGCCTGAAAATTGGCTAGATGGTTTTCTGCTGATCCAAGTGACCTTCTTGATGCAGGTATTGGCATATGTTCCAGACCAGTCCACAGTGGAGCTGCTCTACACAAGCTAGCTTTGAGAAAATTCAACCTGGGGCTCACAATGTACTATCATTGGCCTTTAATCACTGGCCTATTCTCAAGTCTGTCCAAAGCCACCTGTTACTGATGCATGATGGATTTACCCTCATCCTTAACTGTATTGCCTCTGCTAGCAATAATTACAGTCACAGCCCAGAGCTCAGAAACTCCTTAAAGGACTTAACAGGAAGAGTTCCCTCACCTAACTGGCAAAGTCTCTCATCTAACTAGCAAACTAGCTGCAAGAGATCAATGGTAGTTTGAAATGATTGCTATAGCCATTCCATATCTTCACTGCCAATGTGCAGTGTGGACAAGAAGCTACAAAGTGCCTACAGAAGGCAGGCACTGCATGCAGCAGACAGTCTTAACCATACCAGTTATGTGATGGTTGTTCTGCAACAATAATCAAGCAAGACCATGCTGCTTGTCATCTTTTGGTTAGTCTAGATTGCCAGTGGACTACAAACATGTTTAGACATGGATTTCTAACGCTTATTCTTCTGGGATGAGGCTTGTGAAGTGAACCAATACTCAGAGATCTTCTTGCTCAGAGGCCCTGTATTCTGCTAACATCATTTGTTCCTTACACAGAGCCTGAGATCCTCATGTCAGCTGGTAGTCCTTTCAACCACTTCCCGGGTAGCCCCCTTAATGCCTAAAACAGTACCCACAGAAATGTTATCTTCAGAGCCCTTAGTCAGCTACAGGCATACCACCTGGGATTTCAGAAGGAGGTTTTAAGAAATTATTACCATGGTCAACTCACTTTCTGAGCTACTTGTGAAGCAAGAAAACAAAGTAAATCTCTGGTATTGCCAGATGGTCAAAACCTGCAATGAGGTTTGTCCTAACAACCTATTGAGCAAAGCTAATTACCAGCCAGATTCTGTAGAGTCTTATAAGTTTCTCCATCTGAGCACCCAGCATATAAACAGGATTTGCAAACCACATAAGACATTTGATGTTGGGAGGAACTGGAAATCAAGGTTGGAGTTAATATTGACAGTACGCAGCTATTCCAATCACCATTATGTAATGCTGTATAGCTTTGATCCGATGAAAAAAATTCTGTGCTTGTAGCACTGAATTAGAGGACAATTAGGGCGTTTTATTTTTTTAATAAAATAAAATGTTTATAAAATAATAAAATAAAAATTTTAATAAAACAACTCTTGGGAAGAGATGTTGTTTATATTCTTCTTTGAAAAGGAAGAGTTTATGCATCCATGTACAAAATGTTTAACATTTCTACTGAAAATGAAAACAAGCAGCACAGTTTTGACCTGTACTGTAGAGCAGTGTGGAGGAATTTGATCGTTGTAATCTAAATATACCCTGCAAGCAGTCATTCCTNTAGAGGACAATTAGGGCGTTTTATTTTTTTAATAAAATAAAATGTTTATAAAATAATAAAATAAAAATTTTAATAAAACAACTCTTGGGAAGAGATATTGTTGTTTATATTCTTCTTTGAAAAGGAAGAGTTTATGCATCCATGTACAAAATGTTTAACATTTCTACTGAAAATGAAAACAAGCAGCACAGTTTTGACCTGTACTGTAGAGCAGTGTGGAGGAATTTGATCGTTGTAATCTAAATATACCCTGCAAGCAGTCATTCCTGTGGGAGGGCTGCTTGCAACAGCAGCAACGATAAACAGGATGATGCACAACACATAACTTTTTGCTTCTTTAAAAACATGTTGTTCCTTTCATAGTGAAACCTGAAGTCTGTGTGTCCGTAATTCTCTCTTTTAACACTTCCATTTCCTTCTTTTTCCCCAAAATAACATCTTTCACATGCTCTCCTCATTTCTCCTGCTGCACACAAAGCACATTATGCAGCTTGTTTGGCTCAGAGCTATGCTGCACTGATCAGCTAGTCAGTACACATACTTTGACCACTTAAATGCCCCCTCTCAGAATACATAATAGACTAAGTTTTAGCAGAGTTTCTTTCCAGAAGAACATTCATCATGGTTTTCACCTAGGCATTGGATGCCATCTATCCTGGCTGAATTTTTTTCATCCTTCTTCTAGGAGCATTTCCTAAGTTGATGAACTGTTTTCACACCTACTGGTCATCAAAGGTGCAGGATGTTGGGAGGAAGAAACTAAGGGGAAAGTGACAGAAGAAACAGACAACACGATTTGATAAGCTAATTTCTTCAGTAAAATGGGCTAAATATGTAAGTCAGTACAAGATCATGTTTCCTTTTCCTGATAATGATCCTTTTCCAAGGACATAAGCACTTGAAGAAAGCATATTTCTTTGTTACACTTTAAAAACATTCTTCTGAAGTTCATGTGGGTGTACTCCTATACTGCCAAGTGAAACAGGACCACTCACTGAGTCTAAGTAGATTGATTTGAATGCTTTTACACTGCACAGTATTTTGCCCCGTGTCTTTTTTTGTTTGGACATATACTAACTTCTGCCAGCCTCAGATTCTAACAGAAATGGCTAGTGTCAGACAGTCTAAGGAGTCAGCTGTGGCCCTGTAGGCAGACTTTGGATAAAGTACTGCTGACAGTTTCTACTCTCACTAAAATCAAGATTCCTAGTAGACAGGAATCAAGGTCTACTTTTGTGTGTGCTTTATAAGACAAAGATACACAGTGATGGCAAATGTGTTAATCCAGTGATGGAAAACTCTAAGAAGTATGGAGTTTCTCTCTTTTTTTTTTTTATTTTTTTTTTTTTAATTTTTTTCACACTATCAATATATAAGG
>NDXB01017999.1:32281-44843 GCA_002631895.1 Agapornis roseicollis
TTTTTTTTTTTTTTAATTTTTGCACAGCATGCAAGAATTAAGGAGCTCATGAAACTACGCTGGAAAGACTTTCACCACCACCCCACCATCACCACATTTCCAATTCCCACACACAGACACACACAGAGAAAGCTTCCCTCAAAATTCAGCATGCCAGTCTTACAGAGAGCATTTCAGAATTCTCCAGCAGAAGCAGCCCTCAGGGAACAGAGCTCTGGGTTAAAAGATTGAACTGCTTTCCTTAGCCCCTGTCAGACTTCCTTTGAACAGCTGGTGTCATCCAACCCATACTTTGCCTACTCATACTCGCAAGCAAATCAGATGTGTGCTTATTTCCCTGGGTCTTTTGCATGTAGTAAACCTACCTCAAACATGTGATCTTATCACAATACTGTGACATATATGTTACTACAAATTTACAATGGAGTTAAATTCATTCTTCATTTCCACCAGTACCTCCAATGGTTCCTGAAGTCATAAATAAACTTCTGCTTAAAACTGTAGTGGTTTTAGAAGGAACTGCTGCAATGAAAGATAAAAATTTCTGATCTTTGCCTTTGCTGTTTATTTACTCTTCCAGAACATTATGAAGAAACACTGAAGTGATGACAGGGAAAATATTTATCTCTCTCGTCTTCCTGCAGTGGAGGGGGGAGAAAGAGGCAGAGAGGAAGATAGAACTGTGAGGACTGGAGGGAGTTTTGTAAGGCAAAACTGTAAGCCAGAAAAAGAGATTATTGTAAAAATTTATCAACTATGTTTGTTTGACAAATGTTTTTATGTCAAGTAACACAATTGATGAACAGCTTAAAAAGGTGATTGAATACCAGAGTAACTGATTTTTCAAACACATTACTTGACAAAAGATGACAATTTATTAACTGATGGTTGGCTTTTGTTAATCAGATCTCAAAGTCTTCAGTCAAGAAAAACTACCCTGAGGTCAAATCCTGAAATCTTTAATTTGTACCAGGGGTTGCTCTACACCAGAATACATAGCTATTCACTGCAGTCACGATGGTGTTACTCAACCAGTGGGCAATGCACAGGAGATGAATCTCTGCACTGGAGAGTCTGGTCTTTTGGCCTGAAGAATGCATTTAAATGGCCATTATAAACATCTCCACCAACCTCTCTCTCTATCCAGCTGCAGATGTTTGTACAAAATATAGCTGAAATATGCAGCAAACTGCATGAAAGCACCAATCCTGAGAAAGGTCACCATCATCAAACATTTGGGCTTAAAAATACAGGTTCCACTGGAACACAGGAACAGTTAAAACCAGGAAAAGGATGCAGGAGATAAGTAGAGTCACCCAGAACTAACAGGTGTAGCTATAGTTATCAGCAAAACAATTTATCATTTTGTATATGCTTTTAATCAACAGCATATTACATTTATCACTAAAACAGACCATGCTTTAAATGTTCCTGGTGCTACTACTGACCTTTCCAGACAATCCCATATTAGGTCAAAGTAGGTGATCCTGCCCCTCAACTCTGCTCTTGTGAGACCTCACCTGGAGTATTGTATGCAGTTCTGGTGTTCTCAACGTAAAAAGGACATGGAACAGTTGGAATAAGTCCAGAGGATGGCCACAAGGATGATCAGGGGGCCGGAGCACCTCCCGTATAAAAATAGGCTGGGAAAGTTGAGGCTATTCAGCCTAGAGAAGAGAAGGCTGTGTGGAGACCTCATAGCAGCCTTCCAGTCTCTGAAGGGGGCCTATAAGGATGCTGGGGAGGGACTTTTCATTAAGGACTGTAGTGATAGTACAGGGGCTAATGGGTTAAAACTTAAACAGGGGAAGTGTAGATTGGATATAAGTAAGAAATTCTTTCCTGTTAGGGGGGTGAGGCACTGGAATGGGTTGCCCAGGGAGGCTGTGAATGCTCTATCCCTGATGGTGTTTAAGGCCAGGTTGGACAGAGCCTTGTATGACATGGTTTAGTGTGATGTGTCCCTGTTTATGGCAGGGGGGGTTGGAACTAGATGATCTTAAGATCCTTTCCAACCCTAACTATTCTATGATTCTATATTAGTTCTCATCAGCTTTCCATGGTGGCCATATAGACTTTGCAGTACCAGAGAGAAATGTTTCCTTCCTGTTGCTGGTCTTCATTTGACAAGGCCAGGAAAAAGGGCATGAAGAGGGTGAATACCCATGAGTGTAGGAAGGTGGGAAGTAGATGCAGGAAACTGAAATGTCAGTGTAAAGTTCCATGAACTTGTAGAGCAGAAGATATGTCATTATTTATTTTGGCCAGTGCTAATTTTGGGCAACCCTGAAGAAAATGTGCTGTATAAAAGCAGTAGGTGCTAACATGTGAAAATAAAACCAAACTAGAAACTATTTCAATAGCTGCCACTGCCTAATGATCAGAAGTCTTGCATTGATTTCTAAACCAGAAATTCTATACTGTTTATTTACTTACCTGTATTTAAACAGAATCATACACTGCAAATGTATTTGCAGATAGAGCTGAACCCTTTTTCACTCAAATTACTGCAGAGAAACAAGATTTATACTGTTTGATTGCATATGTACACTAGCACTTCAGATTACTTGCTTCTGTCAGAACTGCACTTCTGTGCATGAATGACTCAGTTTAGCTTTACTGTATACCATTACTACAAAGTGAAATACTGTTGCCAGAGAGGCATGCAAAGAGCATAGGCATCCTATGCAACTTGACATTCACTGGGGATTGCATTTGAGCTATTTCTTATGTATGCCTGCCTTTCTCCCTCCCTAAACTTCATGACCATTGCAGGAGGTCAGCTGAAGAAGCTATATCAGAAGAGACTACTGATGCTAATTGAGCCTGGGGAGAACATTCTACACAAAACTCCTGCTATAAAAGACAGCATCAAACAAAAGAAACATCTGATTGGATGGAAGTCAGGGAATAAGAACAAAAGAAGTGCCTATCTGGAGATACTTTGATTATTTGATTGAATCTGGAAGCAGGTTCCCCTAGCTTAAACAGTATGCCTAAATTGACCAGAATGAGTGTAAATTCAACATGGGCTACACTGCTAGCTGCAAAGCAAAGCAAGATTTCAGTCCTCAGTGTGGGATATCCTCTTTTCTCACATTTTGTGTCCTTTCTTCATTCTTTTCTCTTTTCTCCAGTTTTGGCATTAAATTTTCCATAGCTTGGTAGGAACATATGATTAACATCTGTAAAGTGGGAAAAACCCAGAACAACTCATCCCAGAGTAGGTGCCCTCCCTAGCTCAGCCAGCCTGCAGCCCTCCACAGTAAGATGTACATAGCAAGGGCACTGAAATGGCCATCTCCCATCCAGACCTGTATCTGAACACCAACCTCTGTCTTCCTGAACCCCTGGCTACACCATGCCTTCCTGTTGTCACAGGTGCTGCCACAGGATGTGTAGGTTTCACCATGTATCATTTGCAAGCAGGGAAGAAAGCAGAGCTGGCAGTTTGCGAGTCTGTGCTCTGCAAGAAACTTCTGGCTCTCATTTCTCTTATTAGGCTTCCCACTCAGAAGTGCACCTAATGCACACACCTGCCCTGAGACATAATTTTTTCATGAGAAAAAAAAAAAATAAATAAAAAAATTAAGATGAAAAAAGTTCTAAACCAGATTCACCGTATGTGATTATGCAGTAAAATGAATATGCAATGGGAGACAGATTATATATAGGCATTGATACAGATTTTTTTTAATATTTTTTGTAGATAAAAACCAGAAATCACTTTCATGCTCAACTTCACTCACTTAGGAAAATGTCCAAAGAAAGATACATCTAATACAATAAAGAAAATTACACAAACTTTTCTGATTGATAGATAAAAATGTCTTATATATGCCCTGCATTCTCTAAGGCTTCTGTGTAAATGCTGTGACATTCAGATCATGGACTGGATTTCACTATTTATGTATTTGTGTTGTATTTCTTATTTTTATTGAGCTTGAATTAATCCTTTGCCAGAAAAAAACTATGACATACTTTGACACTGAAAGCAGAGTAGATGAAAGAAAGAGAAGAAAAAATATGAATATCAGGAAATAAGACCAAGCAAAAAGCATGTATTTTTGAAGTCTGCAGTCGTGACCAAAATTTTTACTGGAAATGAAGGCATGCTATTAATATGATTCCCCATGACACTACAAAAAGGATCTTGCAATAGGACAATTCAGGTAAAGAAGCTAACTTCTGCTCCCTTCAGGAACAAGTAAAGCTGTGAAAACACAACTGCAGTACAAAATCTGTTTATAAGCATTGAATTTTTTACAGGTTTCAGAATGATTCAAACTAGGAAAAAGTAAAATAATTAGTCCACAAAACTATGGATATTAGAAACTTTGAATTTGATCAAATTAAAAAGTATCTAGGGTTTAATGCTAAATATATATCAAAATGTTCATGAGAAACTATTGGCGTTACCAATGCTTTCCATTTCAATAAATTCTTGTGTAATGCATTTTAATCATAATGGAGAGATTAAAATCATTATGTGGGTTGTCTTGTTTACCAATACATTGGAAATCAAAATACTGTAACTAGTACATCTTACAGTAGAATGCTAATTAAGAATATTATAAGCATGTGTTGTCAAGAAAGTTGAAAGAAAAGTTGAGCTCTTTTCAATGGATTCATGGGAACAACTTTGAATTTTTTAAAGATTTGTTGCTTTGTTACTAACACCACAATTACAGGGAAAAAAAATAGTAAGAATGAATAATTCACTGGACTCATTCTGTTGCAATGAACCATCACATTCTAAGTATTCTTTGCTGTGTAGCATAGCAGTCTGCATTCTCAGTGTTTTAAAATAAGTATTTGGATACTATGTGTCATGGTTTAAGCCCAGCTGCCACACAGCCGGCTTGCTCCCTCCCCCCTCTTCCTTCCCCCTCACCCTGCCACCCTCCCCCCAGCTCCCAGAGGGATGGGGAGGAGAATCCAAAGAATGCTGCTGCCACCGATAATAATAATGATAAAGGACATAACAAGGGAAGAGAATACAACTGCTCACCACCTGACAACCGATACCCAGCCCAACTAAGCCATGATCAAGCCCTCCCAGGTAAATGCCCCCAGTTTATATACTGGGCATGACGTTCTGTGGCATGGAATACCTCTTTGGCTAGTCTGGGTCAGGTGTCCTGTCTCTGCTTCCTCCCGGCTTCACCCCCATCCCTGGCAGAGCATGAGACTCACAAAGTCCTTGGTGAGAGTAAACATTACTGAACAACAACTGAAAACATCGTGTTATCAGCACTATTCCCAGGCTGAAAGTCAAAAACACAGCACTGCACCAGCTACCAAGAAGGAGAAAAATGACTGCTAACTGCTGAACCCAGGACACTATGTAAGGTATTTCTTAATGAATATATTGTTTTATTACCTTGTTTTGGAGCATTACTGCAAAATGAGCAGTCTTAGAAAGAACCCAGTCATTACTCACGAAGCCTTGGAGGAGTCAACAGAACTTTTATATTTCTTAACATACGCCCTGTTTTCAGCTTGCCCAGCACATAGCAAGAAAGAGGCTATGATCACCCCAGGTTGGTCATCATTATTGTTTCCACAGTGGTGGTCTGACCATGAAATCTGCTCAATAAAACACTGGCTGGCAAATGATGATGCTGAGCTCCAGTTTCATTGAATGCCCATTAACCTGAGTGTAAATTAAAATCCCCTTTCTCTTGTGCAGAACAAGAACACCTAACTTCTTGTAATATAAGGACAGTCCCAGTGCTTGGTTTGTTGCTTTGTATAATCAAGGAGGAAGTAACTATTGATCATTTGCCCTTTCATACCAGCAAGCCCTCATGAGTCTGTCTACCCTTTGCAAGTTTGTATTCACTGGTCCTGGACCAGCCCTCAACAGAACATAGTTTTCAGAGCACTGTGTGCTTTGGGTGACATTTTCAGAAGCACAAGAGAAGCTTTTGTGTTGGGCTGTGTACATATCTGGAGGTCAAAACCAAACATAGCAAAGCAGTATGCCTTCCTGAATAGGCAAGTCCCAAACCCTGTTATCAGATAAGGAGATCTTGGCTCTGAAGTGCTTAAGTCGCTTTTGAAAAATATAATCAGGTGCTTTTGTAAAAGGTAACTTGTTTGACCGCTTGGCTCCTGAAAGAGATCAGCTGCCTCACGCACACAGAAACTTTGACAGACTCAGTAGCATGCGGAAATTGCATGTTTAGCCAGCTGCCTCCTTCCTTTTCTATTTAAAGTACAATTTCCTTCAGGAGAGGGAAAAGATTAGGAGTCTGTATCTCACTTCATTTACCCTCAGACACAGAAATACAAGGCAGTATTCTGAGGAGCAGCATGAAAAAATCTATCACAAAAGAAAAGATTATAATTTGAAAATCTGCCTCTTTCCATCTGAGAGGAGCTTTGTGAGGGAAGCTCTCTGCTGTTGAGGAGAAAATACACATGTATATGTAGACGTTGTATGTGATGCACTGCTTCCCTTCTAAACATAGAGCATGTTATCACCACCACTGTACATATCAGCAGCTGAGCGGCTGCTGAACACCATGTTTATCTAATGGCCCATAATAGAGAGCCAGAGCACAACAGATAGGGAGATGTGTATGTTCTGAGCTAGTACAAGGGTTTTTTTCTCTTCTCCAAACGGGGAAAGGAAGGGCTGAGGGCATTACACAAGACAGATCACATGGCTGTCCAGCAGCCACTGAACCATAGCATAGAGGTCTCGATTAGATAAATAATGACTCCTTTACTTTATTCTTAGATGTGGAAGTCATGAAACATAATGTCCCACAACTGCTTTTGGCATCTGTTTGTCAGAGAGAGGATTGGGCCATTTATAAGGAGAACCATTTTCACAAAGGTCTGCTCTGTTGTAGAGAGAATTCATCTCTTCCCATCAATAGATTCCATGCACTTACAAAGGGCAGCAAGGCAATGAGCTAAGGGTTTCAACAGAGCATTTTGGAAATGAACTAGGAAATCAAATCATGTGTCTTCCTCAGGCCTCTTCTGAGCATCCTACAAAGTGTCCCAGGAAGAGTGCATTAAGCAAAAGAAAAACTCTCATCAGCTGAAAAAATTTTATTGCAAGACTTTTTTTTTTTTTTTTTTTTTTTTTTTTTTTTTTTTTTTTTTTTTTTTTTTTTTTTTTTTTTTTTTTTTTTTTTTTTTTTTTTTTTTTTTTTTTTTTTTTTTTTTTTTAACTTTATAATTGAGAACTCTTTTAGAATTTAACCTCACAGCTTCCTGAGTTCTGGAAATTAGAATAATGAAGCTGACATACTCTCCATATACATCAGGCAAAGGTTTAAGATCTCCTTATAAACTCAGTATCTGGAGGCATATGATTCATGGAAGACCTCACTAGTCATAAGACAACCAAAGCAGTCTGAGAGGAGATATTTTCTCTCATTTCAGGAAGTGAACACAAGAAGGAAAGCAAAAAGCAAATAATGATGGTTTACTCCTGAATCCTATGTCAGTTTCTGCTGAGAAACTGCTTTGGAGGAACACCTGCCCTGTGAATAGTTTATTCATCAAATTATTCCTTTTTCCCTGGTTGTGAATTACCAGAAAATGGATCATGAACTCTATTAATCTATTATATATTTGACATTTGACTGCTGTGCAAAAAGCAACTTAGTCTGTGGTTAGTTCATGACCTGATCATGACACATTTTACGAGTCATTCTGGAGAGCATATAAGTGTTGAGTCCATCCAGAAAACACCGAACTTGAGCTTCACAATCAAGTGAAGCTCACTTCATTGTTTGACAAATACAAGTTCTCTCCACTGGCAAGGAAGGAGTGGGTCCTACTCAAACACACCTTCAGTGGGTGTCAGGAAGGAAGAAAGAATGAGAGGGGACAGAGAGGCAGAGAGCACCTCCTTCTGAGGTTAAAGCCAAGTGAAAATTTGCTGTCTGGAGGAGTCTTCTGGGAAAAGGGAAAAAGCGCGGGGAGCATGAAAGCCTGGATATGTGGCGACATGTCCAAAGAGACAAGGGTCAGGTATGGTGACCTATTTTGAGTGTCTGGCTTTATTGCACTTCTGGGAACTCTATTACTGCAGAAAGGATGGAGGCAAGAGTGCTTTAATTGACAGGCTAACACCAACAGGCTGTGGTATTCAGGCGAGACCTCTGCCTGGGCAGGAGAGGGAATGAATCTTTAAACTGACTGCACGAGTGCTTCTGAATTTTTTGCCTTGCTTTTCATCTTTCTAATGCTGTAAATTTTAGAATGAACTTTAAAGGGTAACAAGAAGGTATTATTTGATATACCTGCTTCATGGATAGTTTAACTAAGGCTCAGGAAAGTGAAGAGGTTTGCTCCCTGAGTGAGAGGAAAGAATGGCAAGAGCATAACAAAGTGAAGGGCATTCGGGAATGCTATTTCAAGTATTCTAGAAACAAAACCACATAGTGACACCAAGCCATTCAGGAAGCTATAATTATCTACTCTGTTTTGGAGAATACTTGTGACAAACCAGCCAGTATTGCAAGTGGTGGCCTCAGATAAGAAAAGGAGTCTGTAGAATTCAAGCTTCAGCAGAAAACTTAGGATGAGTCACAGCCAGGGTTAAAACTGAAACAAAAGCCCACATTGCATTAAGATCCTTCATTAAGATAAAAATACACACACACATACACACACACATACACTCCTTTATTGTGTCCTACCAAGAACTGTTCAGTCTTTTCCTGATGATTTTATATACTCACCCTCTGGGGATAGAGCTGACTGCTAGCAATCACCCTTGATACATCACCAGGAATTTCCTGAGGGGAAATGACAGTCCTATTAGGTAGTAACTGGTAAGCCTCCAGCTGACTGAGCCAGAAAAAAAAAAAACTAGAAAATAATTTAGAGGGGTTTTATAGGTGCAAAACTTTGCATCTCCCACTTCCATCTGCTTCTGGTTGCCAGGCTATAGAGCAGAAGTCTGTAACACATCACAGTGTGGCTCAGGTTCCACAGATAATCTCCACTACTGAGTGAACATGAGAGTGTGAAGGGCTCTGAGGCTGCATTTCACAGCTGGTGAGGGGGAAGATTATCTTAGAGAGAGAGCAAGCAACAGAATCCACAAACCTTCCCAGGGCTGCTTTCAAAAGCAGGTAAATCTGTGCCTGTACCAACCTCAGGTGCTGCCAATTTTGTCATGTCCTTGTGGCACAGCATTCTCAGCATATGCTGTACACCTCTACACCCTGTTATGCCCAGGAACCACCAGATAAGCTATGGCCAGCCATCCTGGTTAACTTCACTCCCTAGACTTGGCAGCAAGAGGCTAGTCCCATCTGAATTGGGATTCTCAGTGAAATCCAAGTTCAGCCGGGAATTTAAATTACACTGTTGATGATTGGTGAGCTAACTATGCCAACTTGCAAATTTGAATCAATGGCAACAAGAAAATTTTACCAACAGGAGAAGGGAAAATTCCTAACCAAGTAAAAAACAAGTAAAATACAGGCTAATATGCACTACCTAAGCCATAAAGTATACGTCTTGCAGCCTTCTTTGGCAAAGCTGCACCAGCCAGTGGCTTCCTCCTGCCCATTTTGAGATTGCCAAGTTTTCCCATATATAAAGGTCAGTTCAAGCTGTTTCTACTCTTGTCTTCCCCTTTCCCACTAACCTCTGCTAGCTGTGTCAGTTAACTGCTGCAGTTTCTGTTGCTTCACCTTTTAATAAAAATATGCACAGTAGTAAGAGAACTTTCTGTCTTCTTACATTTGTGAGACCCTTTAATGCGTTCTCCTATTACACAACTTAGTGGCAGCTGCTTTAATAGTCTTTCCACCTCTAACTTTCATATACTTGCACAAAAAGCCATTGCCTTACTTTAGCATCATTACTTACCCCAGTAATATTAAACTGTAACTTTCTGATGGTATTCCTAGAACAAACTCTTCCAATTCATGATATGCCTTTCCTTTGCTCAGAAGTGGCTCTCAGGCACAGAAATTATATATAGAAAGCAGCCATTTCTCAGGCCAGCCTGTTGGATGCTATCCGTTCTCCTTCGCAGGTGCTGACATGAAGCCTGTCTTCTGGGGTGGATTCCTGATGAGAGGGAGAGTTACTGGAATGCATTCCTTTAAGTTTAGACTTTTGCTTCCAATTTTTCACACAGCTTGTCTGTGAAACAGTGGGGTATAAGAGACCCACTACCATCTAGAAGGATACATGAATAAATCCCAGTCCCATTAAGTTCAAGAAAGCTTTTACTTCTCAGGAATTTTGACACTTCTGGAAATTCCACTGCTAAACCTCTCAGGGTGAACATGGATCTAAAGAGGAACTTCTCATCACTTCAAACCCTGGATGACTTTGGCACTGGTCTGTATCAGCTTTGGGATCTAGAAATTTAAATCCAAATAATGAAGAATTTAAAAAAAAAAGAAAACCTCTTCAGTCTGGTCCTCATTGGTGAAATAAAACCATAAGTCTCCTGCTTAAATATTTTCTCTTTCAATAAGATACATACATGCATATATACATGTATATAGTGTGCATACAAACATGCATACATAATATGTATAGAAAGCATGAATAAAATAAACCAAATCCATATATTATAAAGATTTTGAAAAATCATACCCAGATAGGTAAAGTATGAAAACCTAAAGCATTCTGTATATGGCTTTTGGCATCCATTATTAGTTATCAATAGTGGAATTAAATATTTAACAATAACAAGAAATTAACAACATTTTGTTGGCTTTTGCTTTTTGCTGTAAATCAACGTTAGTCTGCTGCTAGCTGGCTTTGTTTACTTAAAAATGTTTCTGAATGCTTTGTTAGAGACAAGTGTTCTAATGTTATTGCCAATTTTTTGCCAGATTGAAAATGTGCATAGCATATTTTCCTTTTAAGACTGCACAAGAACACTATGTTTCTGGCCTCAGTCTGTAACTCCTGCAAGTTCATACTGATTACATTTTTAAGACTGTAGTGCCTACATGGACAAAGTATGGCCCTCCCATGCAAATTTTCACTAGTTTGCACAAATTCCTCAGCATGTGGTTCTGAATAAACTGTACCATATCACTGCCTCCAACACTCAGCTTAGAATTGTAGCTCTAATAAAGACAGAGGCACATACCAGTTTCCAAATATTTGCTCAAAAGGGAGCCAGAGAAGCAAAGTCTGCAGTTAAAAAGTGCAATGCATTATACAATTATGCATTCTTTTTTTGAGAAAAGGCTACCAGCTGCTAAAAAACCCAATCTTTAATGGACTTCCTGACTTGAATTCACTACAGGCTTTCTACACAACTCAAACTGTCAGTGTTTGTGTGTCAGTGTTAGTACAGCCCAGCTCTTAAAATCTCACAAGCTGGAGCAGAGCGATGACCTAAGAGAGTGCATGAACAGAAAAGTGGCTGGGGCCAGTAGGCAGAGCTGTGGTACCTTTTATTTCTTATTTTTAAAGTGGGGGGATATCAATGGGGAAAAACATTTGACCTGGAGTACTGTGTTCAGCTCTGGAGCCCCCAAAGTAAGAATGACATGAACCTTTTGGAGTGAGTCCAGGGGAGGGCCACACTGCTATGAAGGCAGGCTGAGACATCTGGGGTTGTTCAGCCTGGAGAAGAGAAGGCTCAGGGAAGACCTTACAGCAACCTAAAGAGGGCCTACAAGAAATCTGGAGAGGGGCATTTTACAAGGGCATGCAGTGATAGGACTAAGGATAATGGCTTTAAACTGAAATAGGGTAGATTTAGATTATATATTAGGAAGAAATTCTTTACTCTGAGGGTTGTGAGATGTTGGAAGAGCTTGTCCATAGAAGCTGTGGCTGCACCATCCCTGGAAGTGTTCAGGATCACATTGGATGCAGCTTTGAGCCACCTGGTCTAGTGGAAGGTGTCCCTGCTCATGGCAGAGGGGTTGTAACTAGGTGATCTTTAAGGTCTCTTCCAGCCCTAGCTATCTTATGATTCTAAGATGGCTTTGGAAAGAGTGGGATAAAAACCAAAGTACACTGCCTGTCAGACAACAAAAAAGGAGAGACATTATTTCTGTGCCCTGAACAAAATCTCAGCTGTTGCCCTTCCCCCACTACTTCTTTCCATGTTCTTCCTTCCCAGATCAGCAACTCACACTGGTGGGCCATTTTTTGCTGAAGACAAGTTTTCTTTGTGTAGGCAGGATTTTGCAGAGGATTCCACTTTCCAAATGGCATCTCCATGCTCCATGACCTGGCTTGATAGCAGTGCAGGCGGTTCCCTAGCTACCCAGGGAGAACCTGCCTCCATGCTTCTGAGCAATCAGTTTTTTGCTCCCTTCTTGCAGACTCAACCCAGTACGGCAAGCACGGAGCCAGTCTAACATTTTATGTAAAGAACTGTGCAAAGGTTGTGGGATGCACACCAGGCTTAACAGATTGATTTAACATGAAATATTTACAAGATATTTAGATTACACTCAGCTTGTCTGGAAGTAGAACCCAGCTGGTTTTTTCTGCAAGTGCCAGTAATCATTTCTCATTGGTCTCAAAGAGTAATCTGGAGAGAAAGGAAGAAAAAAAAAAAAAAAAAAAAAAAAAAAAAAAAAAAAAGAAAAAA
>NDXB01018000.1:0-31293 GCA_002631895.1 Agapornis roseicollis
TGCCTCAGCATGCCTTCCAGGAGAATCTGCTCCAAGATGTTGCCAGGCACAGAGGTGAGACTGCCTGGCCTGTAATTCCCCGGGTCATCCATTTTCCCCTTCTTGAAAATGGGGGTTGTATTTCCCCTTTTCCAGTCTTTGGGAACTTCCCCTGATTGCCTTGATCTCTCAAATATGATGGCCAGTGGCTTAGCAACTTCACTTGCCAGCTCCTTCAGGACCCTTGGATGGATTTCATCAGGTCCCATGGACTTGTGCACGTTCAGGTTCTTAAACCTGACAGGGCTGAGTATTGTCACGTAATATGCTAATATAGATGTGAGCTTCTCTCGTGCTGTTATGGCTTGGTATTGCTTAACAACGCCAGAAGCTGAACTACTTCCATAAAGATCCTAACACGCAGTTTAAGGAAACTGGGCTCTGAACTTGGCAGTTTATAACCCAGCAGGGCAGAAGCCACTGCTATGCAAACAGAAGGGCCTTACTCTGAGGGAGGGAGTACTGGAGGGGTTTGGCACACAGGCTAATTGATTTAGATAAGATGGATCTTTTATTTTCTGAGAAGTATATAAAAAAATGTTAACGTTTTTAAAAAATAATGAAGCGCTGTGTGCGCCACGGGTGAGATAGGAAGGAGCTCTTACCAAACCTTGCCATACAGATCTGCTGTCAGTGTAACTTTTTTCTAACTGGCTCAGAAATAATTCTGTATGTGGCAGAAAGGGTGTCCTTAAAGGGTCTGTTTCGCTTTATACAGAGAAGTAAGAGTCTACAGCTAGTGTCAAACATCTTCGGAGTGCTTGCAGTGTTCAGGAGCACATGCTGATTCATGACTCTACTCATCAAAAATCATAGAACTGTAGAATAGTTAGGGTTGGAAAGGGCTTTAAGATCTAGTTCCAACCCCCTGCCATAGGCAGGGACACCTCACACTAAAGCATGTGTTTGTGTTTGAGTGCCAGTTTATGCTTTACCATCTTTTGGATAGGGGTGTGTGTGTGGGGGGAATGACAGAGGACACCATCTTTCCTATAAGAGTGTGTATGCAGAATTTGGAGCTTTCCCTCTGGATGCAGGGAGGGAGACACCAGGCTGCCTTTCTTACTGTTCATGCTGATGCAGCTCTCAGCAGATGGGCAGTTTCTTGTATTTCATAAAACTCTGCAAGATGAGTGAGTGCTTGTGAACAGAGGGAATATGATGTGTTTGGGAGGGTGGATGTTGTTAGGAAATAATAGCATAGTTACTCATGGAACCAGGGCCTTCCTCCTTACTGCAGACATGCTGGTAGGTGTTCATGGGATGGATAACTTGTTTTATGTTTTGTAGACACTAGCTTTTATTAGTGCAGTCCTATGGCAAACAGGGCAGGATAGCAGGGTTTTTACTGAGCAGCTTTGTTGCTGGCAGTGTGCCATGGCTTCATCTGGACCAACAAAAGCAGAGAAGAATCTTCTGGCCACTGGAGTCTGGGCTGGTGGGTGCTCAGAGTGGTGGTTCAGCAGGGGATGCCTCATGGCACCCTCCTTGAAAGCACTGTGAGGGATTGATCTTGAGGATGAGGCAAGAATTTCCAAATAATCCTAAACATAGCTAAAAAGAAGTCCAAGAAAGCAGAATTGTGATGATGAAGGCTGCTTGCTTCCCAGCAGTCAGCTATTTGGATTTGGTTTTGCTTCAGCAAGCAGACTTTGATTTCCTAACCCACACCTCAACTAGTATTTGAATGCAAGTGTATGAATCACAGTTTTCTAACTAATGTGAATGGAGTAGGGAGACCATCTGGTTTTCTCTTGCCCAAAAGTTAATTTAAACAGCCTTGCAAAAGGTGGCTGGTTCTCTTTCAAATTTTCCCCCTGATTTTGTCTCCCTTTGAAAGCTGGAGGGTTGGGTGAAGAGTGTATTTGCTTCCTAGCCACAGGGCTCTGTGGTTTGTCTACTGCTGCTAGCTCTAACATTTGGCTGTGCAAAAGCTGAGTAACAGGGATAAAGAGAAGCCTGTTACCTGGGTGCTGTCACTTGGGGATCTTGGTCAAATGCATTTTGATTTTTTTATACTTTGGTTTTGCTTTGGTGCAGGAACTTCCTTGTAAATGATGTTGATTATCTTGAAGTAGCAGAAAAGGCTTTCAGCCTTCTTCCTCTGCTCCCCCTGCAGCTTATTTGTCAGCAAAACCTGTTGTCTTGTGTGATGCTTGGTTCAGAGCCTGGGTGACTTTACCAGCTCACTTCAAAGAAAACACTGAGATTTATTTCTTTACTTTATGCTTCCAGTGGCAATGTGTATCTCAAGAATTGTGCTGCCTGGTCGCTCTTTTTGTTAAAGGAAAGGTGCTCTGTGTATCGCTGGAACTGGGTATGGCTTTCAAGAGTGAAACACTGAGATTTCCATGATGTTGTAAATAGATGACTTGTGGTCTGTAGTACCCTGGACCAAATGGAGTCCTACTTTCAGATAAGGATAGTTAAGGGCAAAGAAGATGCAGTTGTGTGTAGATGCTCCCAACCTCTTACTTCTTAGGAAATCTTTGCCCTTCTGGCTGTAGAAGGTAGAATGATATGTTAGGTAGACAACCAGTCTGGCAGCTGGAATACTTGGTTTCTGTTCCCAGTTCTATATTAGATGTAGAGAATGACCTGCAAAGACAAAATAAAGGGGGCATATGCCCTTTCTTGCTGCTTGTAATTACGCTTTTGTCTTTCAGTAATCATTTGAGACTGCAAGGATTTGCTGAAAGACATCGTGGGAGATTTTCCTGGTCTTGTTGGGTTTGATCTGTGCTTTGAAAGCTTCATGGCTGAGGGTCAAGAAGGGGTGTCAAGAATCAGAGAATAAAAATGGAGCTGTTGGGCATAGAGATTCTGGGAAAGAGTGTGTGTTTGAAACTGTTCCTTACTTGGTTGTAACCTGCTTGACCAGCACACTAAGCAAGCCAAGGTCTTCCTGTCCCTAGCTGGGGAAGCTGCTGCCTTTTCTCAAAGTATTCTTGAATATTAGTGAGACTGAACTGGCTGTTCTGAGAGGTTGGGAAAAGGGACAGACCAGAAAAGCAGCTTTCAGTTGTCATTCTTCTGATGCAGTTGCAGTTCTTCTTGCAGGTGCCCCAGGCAACTTTGTTTTTGGAAAGTTGGTTTTAGCCCCTCTCCTATAGATGTCAGTACTGCATGGTTCTAAATCTCAAGCGTTGTACAGTTAAGATGTTTAGTAGTGCTTCTGCAGATACTCTTAAGAAATACCATCAGTAATTAAAAATAATGAGAAAAAAGGTCATGACTAAGCGTCAGTGCTGCTGAAAATTAGGGAACTGATTTATTTATTTATTTATTTGTTTTTGTGTCCCTTGCAAGGTGAATTGCTATGATTGGCTTTCTGCAGTTGTTGCTTTCTGAATGCTGTCATGTACTTGATGGTTGTTCTGGACAAACTGTAGTATTTAGCTTGTGTCACAGTTTAACCAAGCTGCCAGCTAAGCCCCATGCAGCTGCTCACTCACTTACGACATGTTGGGATGGGGGAGATAATCAGAAGTGTAAAAGTGAGAGAACTTGTGGGTTGAGATAAAGACAGTTAAGTAGGGGAAGCAAAAACCATATATGTAAGAAAAGCAAACTAAGGAATTCCTTCACCACTTCCCATGGGCAGGCAGGTGTTCAGCCATGCCCAGGATAGCAGGACTCCATCAAGTGTAACTGTTACTTGGGAAGACATGCCATCACTGTAGACTTCCCCCACCCCCTCCTTCTTCCCCCAGCTTTATATACTGAGCATGACTCCATAATGCATGGCATATCCCTTTGGTCAGTTGAGGTCACTGTCCTAGCTGTGTCCCTCCCAACTCCTTTTGCACCTTCAGCCTACTTGAGGTGGGGTGAGAGGCAGAAGTAGTTTTTATTCTGTGTAAGCACTGCTCAGCAAAAAGGAAGATATCCCTCTGTTATGAACACTGTTTACAGCACATAGCCTCATCCCAGCTACTGTGAATAATGTTTACTCCAGCCAAACCTTGCACAATCAGTCATGAAAAAATTTTACTTTCTGTATGCTCCTTCAACTATATAAATATTAAGAGTGGAAAACACTTTTACCAGACACCACAAGCTCATGTCATGGTATTGATTCAACTTTTGTTTTCCCTGGATCCAGTACACAAACATGATGAATAATGTAGTAATCTATTACTTAAAGTTTAATGCAGGTTTAATGGGGGTTGAACATCAACGAGTACAGTGCAAGAGGTACAAGGCTGCTTTGCTCCATGGAACAAGATTCAAACCAAATACCCTTGGGTGTGTGGCATATTTTGTAATTTATGTAAATATGCTACTTGCAGGTGCTTTGGTACTTCAAACCTCTCTATTTTTTGTGTACTTGTCTCAGTGTATGGCAACATACATCCAAATTCATGGGGTCACAAAGCACATGGATGTCTTGTTCCTGAGATCTAGGGATCTGAGTACTCTATCAAGATACTGTTGTCTTTTCAATGGCTTCCCTCCTCCCCTTTTTTCTTTTTAGTTTGAGTGCTATTTTTTAAACAAAGGGAAAAGTTCCCTTTCCTCAGTTGTTAGCTTTACAGAGCTAGAGCCTTAAAATAATCCAGGAAGCCTTTTGTTATATAAATATACTCATCCTCCGGCTTGGCACTCTGTGTGCTTTTATATATAGTTGCTTGCTGAATTCTCTTTGAATTTAAACTTCAGTGGCTTTAAAGGAGAAACTGGGTGTTACTTTTTTATAGCACTTAATGGTTCTGACCATGGCAGCTCTCTGGACTCAGAGAGCAAAGCAAACACACTGATTGCTGTGTAATGACAATGTTAACAGTGATTATTTAAAGCAGACAATGCTGTCTAAGGCAGTGATTTATGGCTGGAACTCAATTTCTGCATCTCTTAATGATTCTTGTGTAAGCTTGTTACTGTCAGGTATGCTTTTATCCACAAAACTTAACTCCATGGGAACAGAGCCTCAGCGTGTTTTGTATATTTTGAAAATATTTTTACTTGAGTTGCATGTGCAGAAGTAAAAATATGTATTAAACCAGTGAAACTTGGAATGGTTGTATTAAAATTCCGGTGCAGACTTGCAGACTACTTGTTGGTTTAACAGGCACGGAGATTTTCAGCCATCAGATTTTCCAGTTAAATGAGCAACAATCGGCTAGGGCAGGTGTGATTGTGTTGGTTTTTAAGTAAGGCAACCTGCCCACCCCTCCAAAACCCCATGACCAAGCCCCAACAAAAATACCCCACCACCCTGTGAAATGTCAAATGCATAGGAGATGATCTCCATTAAGTGCAGTGTCTAGTTTCTTGGTGTTGTCTTGTACATGTAAAAGCACCTTTGAGGAAATTTATTAATCATGTATGTAAGTGAATATGGATTTAGAGTTTTACTGTATCCTCTGTAGGACATGAGTTCCTTGGGACATTGACTTTTTAAGTAATACCTTTGCTGCTAGGAATGCTTGTGCTTGAAGTTGCTAATGACGGAAGAGGTGACATGGCAGGCTAAAGCCTGAAATCTGGTGTGTCAGCGCTGCCTTTATTCATCTTCTGTAAGCAGCAGGCAACACCTTTTACAGCACCGCCTGGCCAACCTGCTGATAGTTTTATCTTTGCTCTCCGAAAAAGTGGGTAATCTTTCTCAGTTCCTGTTTGACTCCTTTACTAACATCCTCCACCCCTAACTTTTCCCAGATGCATCTGAGCTGCATGCATCAAAACTATCCCATAGAAGTGGGGATGTTGCAGGATCTGCATGGATGGTTTTGGTAAAAACGCAAAGTCTGCAGGTTGTGTTTTAAAAATGGGGAGGATGAAGAGTGAATATGTTCAATCCCCTGGAAGTGCCTGAATCTGGGCTGTGGTCTGATGTGCTGCTGCTGCCTCCTCCCATGTCAGTGTTACACCAAGAGAGGAGTGAGTATTCCAAGTAGAGAAGCAATGGTGTAATATCCTAGGTACTTACCCCTCACTGAGTTTTGGAGCAGATGTGCTCAGTTTCCCTGTGCTCTGTTTGGATCGATCAAATTCAATTTTGGTAGATTCCCTAGCCCTTACTGCTTATTAAATAGCTTGGCTGTTTCTCTGTAAGCAAACAAAGCAGGTAGCTGCTGATAGTTTCACTCTTGTCTCTTAATTCCTTTGCCTTTGGAAAAGGCAAAGGATGTGCTAGCAGGAAACAACACAGTTAATGAAAATAGGCCATACATGCTGCTGATTAATCCTTAATCCAAGGAGAGAATCTTCCTTTTCCAGTATTGTGGTTTAACCCCAGCCAGCAGCAAAAGCCCCACACAGCTGCTTGCTCACTCTTCCTGTGTTGGGATGGGGGAGAGGACCAAACAGGTAAAAATGAGAGACTTTGTGGGTTGAGACAAAGGCAGTTTACAGGGAAAGCAAAAACTGTCCACACAAGAAAAGCAGACCAAGGAATTCCTTCACCACTTCCCATGGGCAGGCAGGTGTTCAGCCATGCCTGGACAGCAGGGCTTCATTGTGGGTAACTGTTATTTGGGAAGACAAATGCCATCACTACCAACTTACCCCCCTTCCCCTCACCCTCCTACTTCTTCTCCCAGCTGTATATATGGAGCATGACTCCATAATGCATGGGATATCCTTTTGGTCAATTGGAATCAGCTGTCCTAGCTGTCTCTTCTCCCAGCTTCCTGTGCACCCCCAACTTACTTGCTGGTGGGGTGAGAGGCAGAAGAGGCCTTAACTCTGTGTAAGCACTGCTCAGCAAAAAGGAAAACATTGCTGTGTTATGAATCCAAACCATAGCCCTATACCAGCTACTGTGAAGAAAATTAACTCTACCCCAGCCAGAACGAGCACATCCAGATGTGTTAACTGAATTAGAAAATGACCTTTCTGTTTTCCTGAGGCTCTGACTTAAAGATTCATTCATAACTTACAGACCCAAGCAACAGGATGTGCTCACCAATTCTCGCATGTGTTCAAGCAGAAAAGGGTTTTCTGTCTTCCTTTGCATCTTGTTTGCTTGTGCTTGTTTTTGTTTTGGCGTAATTCTTACTACTCATGTACGTGGGATTTCATTGGCCTTTGGTGGCTGGTGCCTTCTCAACTCCTTTAGAGTGAGTGTCACATCTACCTGAGAGGCCTGGGGATGGGACAGGGCACCTAGCAAATAATGAAACAGCCTGTGTAATCTATTTAGGGTTCAAGTGCTCGAAAATTGCATGTAGTGTTTATCTGAAAGGCAGTTTCTGCTTTGAAGTCCAGCACAGCTCTTATGCAACTCTTTTCACTTCCTTTGAAGGATGAATAGCTGATCTAAAACTCTGGAACTACTGTGTGTGACTGTTCCTGTAGCTTTTAGCATGCAGTTGAAAGATGAGCTATTATGCTGAAGCACAAATGTTACTTCATGCTGAAGTCGTGCTATAAGTAGTTCAAAATGTCTTGCTTATTTGGATTCACAAGGGGAATGCCATCTTGCTGATCTCTAATCTTGCTTTGCTTTCTAATTTATGTCTGGTTTCTTTGCATTCAGCAAACCTGTATTCACTGTGCTGAAGGATTTAATGAATCTGGGCATCCCCTTAGACCCAGGAGATGTAGGCTGTAATTGCCATACTTCTGTTTTGTGTGGCTTTTGGGAAGTTGTGTTATTAATGGGCTCTTTCCCCCCAGCATCATTACATGGATCCAGTAGGCTCTGTTCCTATGTTAGACCCTATTAAATAGCTTTCTCTTTGTTGGATAAGTATTGACTAGTTTGTTCATTATTTGAACGACAGGCATAGTTGTTTATTCCTCCATGGCTTTGCAGTTTTATTATTCCACAGATGATACAGTTATTGGGATTCTTGCACAATATGCTTTGTTTCAGTTAATTCGTTAAATGTTTTTCTTTGTTCTCATAGATTTGTTTTCAAGATGTGTTAAAAAAAAGTTGCTGATTCGGTGAGGTTGTTAAATTTTTTTTTAAATTCCCACCCCCAGCCTGTGCTCCCCCTCCCTTTGCTGTCCCCATTTCCAATCAAGAGTTGAAAGTCAGCAACTGTTTTGACAGGTTTCTGTGTACAAATTAGGAAGACAAAATGTTATATCTAATATATTTTGCTCCATGGTGGTAAATATATAGCAAATGTTGGATAGATTATCTGATAATAAAATGCTGAGGGATTCTGTAGTTCTAATGGAGGATGTCTGCTCTGTCACTGAAGTCCTCTGTGACTCTCCCAGCTGTTCACATCATGTGCCCATCCAAGCTACGTCTAGGCAGACTTAAGTATCATTTTGTCTAGAGCAGGCTCCTACTTTTTGTTTCCTCTTTGCACTTTTGTGCATTGTGGAGCTTCATTGCAGCTATCTTCAGGCACTGACGCATCACTGAATTCCTCAAGATTTACTAATAGTTTCTTGGAAAGCTGGTGTAAACATAGCCTTGGGAGCTCCCTGAGCTGTATGCCACATCTGTGAAAGGCGAACGGCAGAAAAGGTAAGGAACACGCTTTGCACAAATGCTGTTTTTATTGTTAGGATATTTTAACTGTGCTTTCATGGTTGCTTCAGATGCTTCATAAATGCTGTCACTGAAGCAAAATAACTGATGCCCTTCTCAGCACAGTGCAGGTACTTGTGACTGTCCCTGCCAAAGATTTAAATGGTGTACATCTGACAGCATAACTGCCCTGCCATAGTACTGGGTTGTCAAACTGCGTGCTCCAAAATTAATAATCCTGCAGAAAAAGCATTTAAATGAAGCCAGCAGCAGATGCAAAATGGAGCACTGAAGGTAAGGCAGGGATGGACTAAACAGGTCTGTGCATAGCATTCAACATAGACAACATGCAACTTTCCTGAATCCTGAAATTGTATCATAGAATCATAGAATAGTTAGGGATGGAAAGGACCTCAAGCTCATCTGGTTCCACCCCTCCTGCCATGGACAGGGACACCTCACACTAAACCATGTCACTCAAGGCTCTGTCCAACCATGCTGCCAGGGATGGAGCATTCACAACTTCCCAGTTTGCTCTTCCTTGTGATGTTTTCCCGTCCCCTACTTTCCTCCCCACCATGTTTTAGTCTTTTGTGAAGTTCCTCTGGGAAGGCAGCTGAATACCATGAATGCAAAGGCACTGACTCCAGTTTTGCAATGCTCTACAGATTTTGCTGATCCTGTTTAAAGTCCCCAGACAGTTGATCTAGCAAACCTGCTGCTCAATGGATGATCTAATTCCCAGTGAATGCTGTGATCATGAACATTACCCTACATCACAGAAATTATTTGAAAACTGGTGTGTATTCCTCAAGCTGTCAGTTGTCTTTCAGTGTCCTGGTTGTGCTCTTTCATCTTTAAATGCTTGTGCTGAAGCTCAAAGAAGCTTACCTGTCAGCAGTTATGAGGATGTCTCTTGTCTCCAGCTGCTCCTTGATCATAGCTGTACTAGGCAGCTTCAAGCCTGTTTACAAAGGAGAGAAGGCAAATGGCCATGTTGTAGCTACTGTTTCTCTACATGATTTTTCTCATACTCAGTAATATTGAGCATAAGGTTGTCTTTGTGCTTTGTGAGGATGTCTGTTTCCTCAAAGCCAGCGCATGAGTTCTCTGCTCATAATGCCTAAGGACTAATGCTATGGGCAGGTCTGTCCTTAAATCACTGCTAGCTCTGAAGCATCATCAACCAGCTGGATTTCAGGTTTGTTAGCAACGTAGTAACATCATGGAGCTGAGGCTGGATTCTTTAATTGCATTGACTTCCTTTAGAGCAATAGTTGCACAAGTAAATCTCATGCAGTGTCCTAAGATACACATAAAATTACAAGTGGTGCATGAAAATACACTGATTTCATGCCCATCCCCTTTAAGGTTTTCCTGAAGCATTCTGTCAAGAAAAGTTTTATAATGAACAGCCTGCTCCTTTGTTGAATTTTTAGAAGTTATCTTCAGTGAATGCTATATAAAATTATGAAATAAAGGAGGATGCCACAAGGATAAAGAGCTTAAAAATTCTGTGACTCTTACTTGGCTACTTTCTGTAGGATTTAGTTTACAGTATATAAGGTGGTATTTTAGCTTTTATTTACACAGCTGAAGCAGCCAGTATGAAAGTGAGCTCATTTCTATGTGTAGGGGGAAATATGTTGCGTACTCAGCTTCACAACTGAAATGCATCCCTGTTTGCACACAGAATAGTCTAGCCAAAAGGCAGGGGGCAACAGCGGATAGTCATTATTTGTATTTCTTCACTGTAAAGCTAGTGCCTTAAATTAGGAAACTTTTTATTCTGAGCCTCTTTCCCTTACGCAATAAGCGTTGCTAACTACAAGTCCAGACACAAATCAAAATGTTAGCACTTAATGATTTCTGGGGTTGTCATCTTAAAATTCCACGGAAACCAAACACAGATTGCTTGGTTGCTATTGCAACTTGTTAATTCAAGAGCTCAGATGTCGATTGTCCTATGATGTTGTGATACCTGCAGCACTGTGAATTCAGCAGTCTTAAATTGGTGTTGTTTGGATGCTGTGTAGTTTGGCATGGCTCATCCTAAAAATGGTGTTTCATGGGAAGTACATCCCTCGGAGCATGGTGTGAGGGATGTACTTCTGGCTGGTCTGGGATTGCAGCTGTCAGCCTTTTGCTTCTCTACCATCATGCACTGTGTGTATCAGGGTTAAGGTGAGGAAAGGGAGCTCCTCTCTGCTATTTATAGCACAGTGCTCAGGTTTTTGCAACTTTGTCCCCTCTGGAGGGGAAAACCAAACACAGCATGGTTTGACTGGATTTTCAGTAGCCGTCTTGAGTCTTTGCAGTGGCATCAAGGATGCCCAAAGGCTGACCTGAAAATGTGAGGTGAGTTGAGCTGAGCTTGGCACAGAAAGAATGCACATGAAGAGTTCAGGATAAGGGAGAGTTTCAAGGGGGATTGGAGGGTGAGTAACAGAGCAATACCACCTGGCCATTCATGGGTTTTCTGTCTATAGCTTTGGAGAGCCATTGCATGTCATTTAATACCCATCTTGCCAAACCACCCTAATACTCTTTTCATGTCCCTCACCCTCATTTTGCTTGATTTGACCTGGATGAGAAGTGGGTGTTGGAAAAAGATGCTTCTGACAGCTGAAATCTTACTGTTCAGAAAGACACAGCACAAACACACTGGAAGATGTATGTTTGGTATCAGTGAAACAGCTGAGACCTTTCAGGATGGCCATCCACTTGGTGAACAGTGGGACAAGGTTATTCAGGTATTGAAAGATTTGATACCTTATTGTAAAGAGAACTGTTTGTCAAAATCTTGTGCCACTGGGCATGTGTCTCTGTTCAGGAATGTATTATGGATGGGCAGGAGAGTGTCACCATACAGCGTGAAGATTGGATGGGCAAGTGGTCTAGAGAGGAGTGGCTCACTGAAAAAAGAAGGGAATAGAGCTTCCAACAACCTGAGTGCCTGAGGAGTAGCCTTCATCAAAGGAGTGCTGTTTCAGAGACCATATAATACAGTTTGAATTCTACAAGTGAGAACTCTTTTGAAACCTGCAATTCCAGGTGGTGTACCCAAGAAAGTCTGTTCTGGACCCGTTGATTCTTTTTCTTCTCAAGGTGGGGTGTTAGATGCGTAATTGAATGAAAGCCTAGTTATCGTCACAAGCAAAATTAACTCATCCTTCCTGTCTTTTCCAACCAGCATCCAAAACTGTGCAGTAGGAGTACCTGGCAGGCCGTTCCAAGGTAGAGCTTCATTTTTACCCCACACCCTTGCAAGGGCAAGATCTGAAGACTTAGAAAATTTTTTCTATAAGTGAACTTAACATGAACAGCAAATTCTCGGCTGCATCATGCTGCTTCTTGCGAGTGCAAAATCGTTGTCTCTGCAAAAAGGCATGCTAAATCTGAAATTTGTTATCTGTGCATTCATAATCCCATTTTTTGTCAGTAAACTGCCTGCCTAAGGTTTTTTTGGTTTGTTTGTTTTTGTTGTTTTTTTTGGTTTTTTTTTTTTTTTTTTTTTTGTTTTTTTTTTTTTTTTTTTATGGTTCTACACTGATTCTTTAGTTTTAAGCTGGGTTGGAACATGTAAAAGAAATAGGTTGTTCCCACACTGTGCCTGAGCAGCAGAGGATGAGTGCCTTATTAGAGGGGAAACAAGAAGATGGAGAAAGGCCTCTTCATGCACAGACAGAGATGTGATTAATGCATTGCTGTGCTGCTCTGGTTGAAACAAAGTTTTGGAAACAGCCACTGTGAGAGATTAAGAGATTACTGTGTTTTCCAGGCCCTTCCCTGTCTCTGAAATGTAATGCTTGTTTGTGCAACAGTGGCCGGATGCGAAATTAGTTTTGGGTTTTGTTCTGCACTTGGGAGGATTTTTTTTTTTTCTTCTGAAATTGGAGATCCAAACACTGAAAATAACTTTAAAGTCAAAGTAGTAAATGGATTAATGTTATTTGTGAAGGGATAGAGAACAGAATAGCAAGCTACTGTAAAAAAGCAACCGATCAAAGAACCAACCCCCACCCTCTCTTCTCCATGATTCCCTGTGTCTTGAATGCCAGCTGGCCCCGTATCTCCTTTCTGGATAAAGGTTCAGGAAAGGATGATGAAAGTAATCAAAGGCATGGAGCAGCTGTTGTATAAAAGGAGGCAAATAAACTTTGACTCTAGAGCACAGAGGAGAAATGATTGTGAGTGGAGGAAGTGTGAAGAGGAATGTCATGCAAAGTGTGAGCAGAGAATGACTGTACCCAGGTCTTCCTCCTTCAAAAAAATAGCGTCAAATAAAAGAAGGAAGCAACAGGCTTATAACAAGGGGAAGCTTTTCTTTAGGTAATGCTTTCCTTTGGGTGGTGCATGCTGTGGTATTCCCTGCTGCAGGATGTTGCTGAAAGGTTAAGAGGCTCAGGGGAGCCTGGATAAAACCTAGCCATGGCTTGTTAAAGACAGTATCTCCTGCATCAGGGAACAGTTATTAAAGCAGTGATTAGAAGAAGGAAACACCATCTGTGTTAAACTTGCTGCAGAACTATGAAACTTCATGTTACAAGTAGGCAATAAATAATGCTCAGCTGATTTCAAATGCCATATAGCTGCATGCTGCTGCAGGGGATACAGGTTGGAGTGGCAAATTAAATGTGGGATTTCTTGCTTGGTTTTAGTAGCTAGTGGGAAACAGGCACATATTAGCAAGTCATTTGGGTGATGAAAAGTTGCTGTTTAAGAGCAGATTGTAGCAGCAGTTGTCTTGGGTAATGTGCTGCATTACTTCACCAGAGTTTTGCAGTCTGGAGGTAATAGGAGAGAGCTAATAGCTGGGTAAGTTGGAGTGGCAGCTTGCCAGCTAGTGCCTGTAGTATTGATCAGGTTATTGTGATGCACTGAAGGTAGACAGGCTTCAGTATTTCCCTGGAAACTCTGTTTTCAGCATGATGTAATATTTGAGTGAAGCTGAAACTCTGGGATTGCACCATTGAAGTCACTGGTGTGGCTTCGGGAGTGAAGATTTCTTACACTGTACATTGCTTTTACTACAGAGAGGGTTTGCTTGGCTGTTGTATGAAAGGACCAAATTTCCAAAGAGAATTTGGTGCTCAGCAGCATGTGGGTATTAAGAGGCTTTAGGAGGTGTAGGAGGGTGGAGGTGGAATCACATCCTTTGAATCAGAGCTGTTTTGATGTGCTGGAAAGAAATTGGCAGCAAAATACCAAACATTGACCTACTCTATGATTTTGAGTAGAGAAGCAAGACTTGTGCGGGAGATGTTTAAAAATTTATACTGAGTTGAGTGGGGTGAAAATCGAAGTATAGATAAGGATATGATGGGGTCAGCTCACATGCTGCACGTGCACATGGCACCTTTGCAATGGTGTGTTGCCCAACAGTGGTACCTTGAAAATTAAGAGTCTTTGTTCAGTGGGCTCCATCCGAAGGTGTGGATTTAACGACCTGTGTGATAACGCTGAGAGTAAATTCATAGTGATTTATCGCTCTTCTGATCTCTCTTGAACTATGACTGCTTGTATCTATTGCTGTGAAGTGGCTGCTACTGCATTTGTGAGCAAGGTTGAAACTATGGTCCTGCTTTGCTTTGTCAAGACGACAAGTGATAGTTCTTACTGAAGATGGCAAGGGCAGTATTTCCAAGAATGCTTGGACTAAATTTACCGTAAGGAACTGAAAAATGTAGATGATAACTGTTGGAAGGGAAAGCACAAGTGGCAGAACACTTACAGGCGGTTTGGTTTATAGATAAATATTGTTTGCCTGTATTTCTGTAGTCATAAGCAGTTCACAAATTGGATTTAAAAGCCTAAACTTTGCTATAATCTAGAGACCTTTTTAGATTTATTATTTTTTTCTATCCCATCTGTTGAGTTCTTCACTCATGGCTGAGATGTCACGTGGCACAAAAAGAGCCAAGAGAAGTGACACATCTTGGTATCCCATGGTAACTCTCCCTTTCCTTTGTTTTTTAACTCATTTGCTTTGCTACCAGATTGAATAACCTGACAGTGAGATTAGATTTGCTTTGCTCATATGTAGGTGAAGGTTAGACTGCAGTGTTTTCAGTCTCTAATTATTTACGCATGGTAGTACAAACTACCCTTTAAAATAACCCAAAAAATAAACCACAAGCAAACAGCCTCCACTCTGATACAAAACTAACACCCCCACCACACCCAGAAAACTTGAAACTCCCTACCCTAACTTCTTAACATGCAGGAAGCATTGGTTGGGGCTTTTACTCTTTGTTTGCCATTTAGAATACTGAAGCTCATCTGCGAAGTTTTTGCAAACTACATGTAGATACTCTACAAGCATGCGTTACAGGTAAAATTCTCACCAAAGCTAAATTTGCCTTTCAGGTCTTACAGCTCACACAGGCTTTGCTGCTAGAAACTTGTTAGGTGATGACACTTACTTCTTTCTCTCCTCTTCCCTCCCTTCCAGCAGCTGTTTTTTTAACCTGTGATTGTTATATGCAGTTTATTGGATGCATTTTAATTAGAAATATCTGACATATCTCCCAAGAAAAGCTCTTGGTTTTGCATTCAGATATGATGATATTCTTTAGATTTCTGATTATTAAAAAAAAAAAGTGTCACTTAAACCCATTTTCTATGCCTAAATATGCACTGTTGACTTTATTATATTAAACGAGTAGTGGCATGATCTGGTCATCCTAAAACTCAAGGCTGCAATACAGTAGCTCCTTACCCAATTTGAACAGTGGGTTATAGTCTTTGCAGTTGTACATGAGACACCTTGAATTTCTTGCATTCTGTTTCCAAACTCTTTTGGGTACATTTCCCAAGTGCCTTAAAGCACAGCTGGTGCAAATCCTGCTAAAGCAATGTAAGTCTGGCTAAATTTTGCCCTGCTGATTTTATTTTTGCTTTAGGGTAGGCAACAGCTTTCAGAAACCAAATTTATTCTTGGGAAAAAAAGAAAAGGTAGTTTTACTCGTATGTAGTTCACGTGTGCTGGAGAGGAGACTGTGATGAAGTTCTGCAATGTGGCAGGATTTCCATTTGCTTTTTCCGCAGCTACAAGGAAGTTTATGGCATTTCAGTTCCCTCAGTGGAGGGACGAAGCAGGAGTTTTCAGAGTTAAGGTACCAGTGCAAAGGGATGACTCAGTTTGGTGTGTCCAATGGATTTGGAATAAGTTTTTGAATGAAAGAGGATGTGACTGTGGTGTTTGGGGAACAGGCAGGCATAGCGATGTTATCTTGACCTACTTTTGGCTTCCTGAATTTGGGGCAAATGATCTGCTTGACGTTTGCTCTTGAGAGACTACTAAACTGTCAGTTGATACACAACATACCTAAAGGCACCTGGATATTTGGAAGTATTGAAAGGCTTCTCTGGTTTGCATGGGCTCTGTCTTCTCTAGCTGTGCCCAAGCCAGGGTATGTATCTCTGTTTGCTCTGAACAAGTATTTAGCACAAAGCACTGTTCTTACTGTAATAGGACTGAATTGCCCTCTGTTTAATTTTTTGTTACGTGCAGTCCGTGGTGCTAGCATGAGCTGTGGGTTTGCATTAGAGTGCTGCATGGTTAAATCCAAACAATAGGCTGCTTGTGGCAACTGAAAGTGGTGGGGGGAAAAAAAGAAATCCCTCTTCTGTAACTGCAGGAAAAAGCAAGCCTGTTTGCAGCAGTAATCAGCAGAAGTTTATTAAGTCATACTTTGCTTTTTTCCCCTGCATTTTCTGCATAGATTATGATGATTTAAGCATAAATTGCTTAGGCAGAAAAAGCACTTGGCCTGCCTTTTAGTTACTGATTGCAGTAGCTTTGACTTAGTGGTATGAAGAACTGCTGTACCTTTGAGGATGACTGTGTATGCGAGAACTGTTTGAGAGTACATTTGTGCATGCCTGTGAGGGTGTCTCCTGAGCAAACGCCTACATTTATGAAAGGTAAATCATCTAATAAAAAAGGTAGAATTAAAGATTCATTCAATAGAACCTACTGGTGATAGCTTTTTAGCCTGGTCACTACCAAAGAATAATCTAATGCTTTTTGGTTTGTTTTTTTGTTCTCTTGTTTGGATAATACGGTCGACCTTACAAATGCTAGTTGGAAGCAGGGAGAGTTCAGGAGCCCTTCCCAGACAGGCCAGGCTTTTGTGACAGTACAGGAGAAGGAATCCTGATAAAGAAATCAACATAATACAAGTATGATGTGGCAAGCTGCTGTAATGCAAATATTAAGTGTATGCAGCTGGTGACTGTGTTGGAAACAAAAACAAGTGTCAGAAGAAAGGTGAGGAGTTAAAAGTCCACAAGTAAAGATTATTAAAGCAAATAACAGCAAGCTTGCCTTCCAGGACAGAAAATCAGAGGCAGGTGGTTTAATGTCCTTTGACCCTGTAACCAGATGTTTGTCATTTTAATAATATTAAATGTGGAATGTTTAATAGGTAAATAAGATGATTGGATTATAGCTTCATCTAGATAAGGTTAAAAACTATCAGCCACCTTGCAAATCAAGCTGCTGCTTTTTCCCAACAAAAGCCTGACTTCTCTGTGCCTTTTACCTGCAGTATTTCCTGCTGCTCACACTTACCAGCTGTTTCATAAGCTGCCTGTGATTGCTTTTACATGCTAAACTGCTGACTCTTAGTCAATCTTGAAATGGTTAATAGTAAACTACTTCCTCTATATAATCTTATGCAAAACTCTGTTATGCCACTGCTAAGAAGTCTTAGACGTGTTGTACAGAAACAAGGTGCTCACCTGAGGAAACCAGAGATGACAGTGATAGGTAGAAAAGTTGAAGTTGGGGAGAGGAAGACTGTGATGTGTCAAATTAAATGTAAGATCCCTGTATTAATTGAGGAAAGAGCCCTCAAAACCAACCAAAGTATGTCCTCAGCAGCTAATCCTGTGCTAACATTCTCTGGGGGAAAGGATGGTCTCTTCCCCTTTTTGAGAAATACTGTGTCAGAGGAAAATCTCAAAGTAGAGCAGTCAGTTCTGTCAGTCCCAGCATTAATCATCTTGTTAGATGGTTTCCTGTGGCAGTGTCACTCTAGGTGCTGGGAAAAGCTGTGAAATTGGGAATAGCGTGCAGTGCTTTTGGGTTTAGAGATGTCCCAAGTCGCAGGTACCACTGTATCCTTCCATTGAGTCCGGTACATCTGCCCCTGCGTACATCTGTGTTGCTGTAGTTGAGTCTAGCTGCAAAATGGCTGTGTAGAGATCCCATAAGGATCTCTAGGTTTCCATACTTCTTATACTGTCCCTGTGCCTTATTCAAGGCCTTGAGGATATCCAGGGAAGAGATGGTGCAGGGCACCTGGGTGAGAAAGGCAGAGGGGTACCTGTCACCATTTGGAGTAGTGAGATGAGGAGAGGACTTCTTTGGACTCATACAGGCAGGGATGATTTCCACAAAGAACAGTCCCTTTTCTGAGCTCAAGGAACTCTTCTCTTCTCAGCAGGTCAAGGGGAAAGACATCACCTATCATTGCTTTGCCTTTATGCACACCCTGCAGACTTGCAGTGGGGGAATTTAGCTCTTATTTTACAAGGAAATGCTTGTTCACATAGCAGATAGAACAAAACAAGTAGCAGCTAGTGTAACAGGCAGCATATCTGGCTTAAACTGACGAGTCTGACTTCAGAAAGTATAGAAAGGCACATCATTCAGATTATAGGACTCCCATCAGTCTGTGGTGAGCTTGTAGGGTCAAGAGGGAAGCTAAATTAAGGGCATGTTACTTGAGCTAATAATAGTTTGAAAGGAGAGAAGACTGTAGGCTATAGTACAGCCAAGAGTGCCAGAGCTAAGAGACACAGAAATACTGCTCTCACTGCTTTTTTTGGACGTGGTCAGAATTACTGGGGAAAGCCTTTCCTGCCAACAGCAGGGGACTCTCAGCAAGTGAGAAATTACCATTATGGAAAAAAAATAAGAACACATCTGCTGTCCAGAAGATCTGCATCTGTGCTTCTACCTGGAGATCTTTTAATAGTTCTAGTCTATGGTATGACCTCATGTGCCACCATGATGAACATCTGTATGTAATATCAGCTGCGCAGGTCTGTCCTGGAGCTTCTGATGTAAATATTGGACAGTCTGGCCTGCACAAGGTAGGCTTGAGCAGTTGCCTCTGTTAAGGTTCGTATGGTCTGTTCTGCTGGTAGAAGTGGAAGGAGTGGGCCTGGACAGGAAAATTGTTGTTGAGCCATGACAGTGTGTCTGGTTTTGATGTGTGAAGATGCAGTTAAGGCTTGAGGGGAAGTTTGGGGTTTGGTTTGGTTTTTTCTTTTGAACCCTTCTGGAGGGGCTGGATGAGTGAAACAGCTTTGCAGGGACTGACAGAGCCTGTATGAGCTGGAAGAAAGGCTTATACAGCATACAGTGGTGTGGGGTACTCCTGTATTCCTAGAATCCCTTTCAACACAGAAACGCAAAGAAACAAGGATTTCTGCTCCCCAGTATGGATTATAATACTGATGAAATATTTGTGTTGGAAACTGTTTCCCGTAAGATTCCATGTCTCCTTCCTTTCTAAGAGGTTTGCTTTCTTGCACAGTCTGCTCTGAGGCTATGGTGTAATTTAATGCTTCCAAACATTAACAGGAAGTTAAAGAGTGATTTAAAAAAAAAGGGAAAAAGAAAAAATATTCCTGAATCTCAAAATGATTTTTGAAATAGCAGAGGTAGCAGAGAATTCCTGCATGGATTTTATGGTCTTTTGAGTCTTGGCAACCACTAATAAGCATTTAACAATGAATTCTGCAGTTAGCTTTCATTTAGCACTGTAAGCCCTGGAAGGCTGTGGTCCATCTTTGAGCGCTGGAGACAAACCAAGTAGGCACAGCTCTTCAGTGTGGCACTGGGAAGTCTGGCAGAACTTGTTAGATTTTTGCTCTTTTTTTACCATTTTATTTTAGAGATGCATAATGGCTCTGAAACTTGAATTTTCCTTTACTCAGGAAGCATTTTCCTTTACTCAGGAAGAATTTTCCTTTACTCTTAACAGGAAGAGCAGTTAAGCAGTGCAGTGAGTCAGAGGCAAACATCTTGATATTGCAAGAAATTAATAAATAATGTAGGCCTTTTCTGCCAAAATCATCTTGAGTTTATAACATCATTGATCACAGAAAGTCTTTCTTACTAAGAGGAAAAGCTACTGTGTCCATCTTAGTCATGCTGTCCTGTTTCACAGTGTATTTAAGGAAGTAACACAGTTATTTTTGTCACTAGGTGAATGATCCAGAACTATAGTGAGGTTCCTGTTGGGTGAGTTGTCTGTGCTGTGTTGGGTTTATGTTGTTCACCGTTCATGGACTCTGTGTTGATAATACAGTGTTTATGCTTTTCTGATTCAGGACCACTCAGGAGATACGCATGAGGGGCAGGTTGGAGTCCTGGCTCCCTTACCCCCCCATGCTTTGTTTTTGGGGTTGTGTTGTTTTTTGTTTGTGGGTTTTTTTTTTGTTTTGTTTTATTATTATTATTATTATTATTATTATTATTATTATTATTATTTTGTGGGTTTTTTTTTGTTTGGTTGGTTTTTGGTGGGTTTTTTTTTATATTTTTTTTTTCCCCCTCAGATACCCTTAAAATTTCAGCAAAACGTTCATTATTGTGTGCTAGCAACAGCAGCACAGCCTGCTATGATGGGTGGACTTCGCAAACCAGTAATGTTCTGGACATTCTAATATCCCAGTTTGTTTTGCAGCTGCCACTATGTTGGAATGCCAGATGCAGTCTACTGGCATCTCACAACTTGAATGTGACTCTTATAGAGGAGCCCCTCTATTACTATGGAAGGCAACTGGCTTTGAGTGCAGGTTAATGTGTCTGGACCCAAGTGTGTCCTTTAATCAGTAAATAGCCCTGACACCTGCTGCATGGTATTCCCTGGAAATACTCTGAGCTCCTTTTTCCCTACATAGAATGCCAGGAGTATAGAAAAGATGAAACAAATGTGGATGTGTTCAGTGTTACTAGCCTTCAGGCAAGAAAATACACTGTTCATTAAAGTGGCTTATGGCAATATTAGATATAAATAGCAGTCCCTCTGAGGCTTGGCACCATTGTCTACAGCCTAAGTTGGATGGCTTCCTAGTGTTGGTGGCTGCTAGTGGTGAGATAAAATGGCAGATTAATTGACTTGGAGTAACCAGGGATGGTTTGGTTATGGAGAGCAACCTATCTTCAGTCTTTCTCAGGGGAGATAGAGTTTGGGGTTGCTACCACTCCAGCTACTTCCATGAGAACCAAAATCTCCAATTTAGTAAAACCCCAGTGCCAATGTATGTTATAAAGACAGAGTTGCTAATGCTTTTATAGCAGTGAGGAGATGATTTAGGCTGTAATTAGCATTGTCTCTTTTCCTTGCAAATCCAGAGAGGATTCTGTAGTTATTTCTGTGTTTAGTTGGTTCTGTGTTACTGGCTTTAATTCAGTAAGAAAGAGTAGCTTATACCACCCAAGAGAAAAGTACCATCTAAATGGGATTTCCTGTGTACTAGGAGTGCTGCAAGTGTAAAGAAACTAACTCTTTAGCCTCATTAGGAAGAGTTGCTCTTGTGTTTTTAGATGCTGGTCTAATTTCCATTTTCACAGCTATGGGATTTTTAAAGACAGAACTGTGAGGTGGGAGTCTAAGCCCCTGTTAGGACCAGGATATCAGTGCAGTGAATTTATGTTGTTTCAGGGCTGTCTCTTTGTCCATATCTTGTGCCACAGTAAAATCTGGCTTGGCAGCTACAAATTGAATAGTCCATAAAACCTTCCCTAGCTCCAGTATGAAACACAGAACCATTGACCCTACCAGAAAATGTACCTTTGACTTAGCTGCAGAGCTAGCCTAGCTTGGAGCAGGGGCCAGTCTAGCTGACCTCCAGAAGTCCCTTGTGACCTGGCATGTTCTGTGGGCCTCAGCACTAGACATGATGACACAAGGTGAAAGTTAAAAGAGTACCCATGGCAAGAAGCCAGGATTGTGGATGCCCTTTAAATTCCTGTGAAGCAGATGCATGCACTAGGTCAGTTTAAAATTGTAGTGGTGGTGTTTTTGCTGGGTGAAGAGACTGCAAGTGCTCTGGCCACAAATGTGACAGGTGTCATGGTAGATTTCAGCTGTGCTTTCATTTTCAGCCTGCTCAGCCCTCTAGCACGCTCACCTCTGTTAGCGCGGGAGTCATGGACAACGCTGAGACGATCAGTGTGATCAGGCGAATGCCATTTTATTAGACAAAGTGTCAACCTTATATAAGAGATTCTTAGCACAGCTACATGGATTTGGCAATAGTTGATTGGGCACCTTAACCCTTAACAACGCTAGGATTGGATAATACTGTTCTGGGAACTCAACCCCCAGAACTTCTCAGCTCCCCCTCTCCTCTGCCTACCTCTGAGTTCTTACAGCTGGTGTTTCTTTTACTCCCTAATCCATGGCCTTCAGTTTATCTCGACTCTGTTTCTGTTCTCAGGCGGTCTGCCTTGCACCAAGGCTTCTGGATTGCTCACATAATGTCCGTTGTCAGACAGCCTGTCCACACATCTCAGCAAAGAGAGGTAAAAGAGGAGGAAGTGTGCTAAACTGAGAACCAGTTAAGATGAATGTTGGACAGTGGTTGGACAGAAACATGTTTTATCTTGAGCTTTTGGGCAAAAACCTAAATGCCACATGGAGACTTCTTGTTCTTGAACTTCTTTTTAGGGTGAAATCTTAGTAGATAGGATTAGTTTTGCACTTCCCTCCATCATTGGTAACTTCCAGTTGCCTCTTTTTGCCACACCACCTCCAGCTGTGGGAACAGGGTATGTTGGAGACTTAAATTACAACTTTAGTTTATCTCTTGGCCTTAAAATCAAAATCTTTAGGACTTCTGTTCTCTTGCACCAGCAATAAGTAGATACCTGCCAAGTCAATGAAGATTTTAGCTAGGAAACTAGGGTGTCTGACTTGTTGCTTTGTTACAAAAGAGGAGAGCCATCCTCTGTTTTTTAGAGGTGATACAGAGCATTTGCAGAGCTGAGGGGTTTTTTTAAAGCAAAACTTGAAGGAGATGAAGACAGTAAGGGAACTTTAGGGAATCTGATAATACCAGGCAGCCTGAAATACCTAATGGCCTGTTAATGTTTCCAGTCTCTGACCCCTCTGTTGCATTGAGAAAGTAGAATTTGAGCCAAATCATAGTAATGGTGAGCTAGCAGCTGTGGGAAACTGAACCTCGACCTCTAAAGGGAGGGAGATACAGCACATTTAAGTTGTTTTCTGCTGAACTGGTGTGAGATCTATCAAGTCAACATTGTGATATTGTGGGTTTCTGCCATTAGTGGTACCTTAGACAGGACTTAGATGCTTCTTCTGAATACTTGTGTTTATTATAAGTGGTGGGTGTGCAAATGGACAGACAAAATCATCACAGAATCCCAGGCTGGTTCAGGTTGGCAGGGACCTCTGGAGGTCATCTTGCCCAACTTGCCCTCATCAAGCAGGGTTACCTAGAGCTGATTGCTCAGGACCATGTCCAGTCGGTTTTTGAGTATCTCCAGGGATGGAGGCTCCAAAACCTCTCTGGGCAACGTAGTGCAGTGTTCAACCACTTTCACAGTAAAATAATTTATTTTTTTTCCTTATGGTCCAATGTGTTTCAGTTTTTGCCATCTTGTCCTGCCACTGAGCACCACTGGGAAGAGCCTGGCTCTTTCCTCTTTGCACCCTCCCTTCAGGCATTTGTATACATTGATTAAAATCCCTCCTGAGCCTTCTCTTCTCCCAGTTGAATAGTCTCAGCAATCTCAGCCTTTCCTCGTAGTTCCTTAGCCATTTTAGTGGCCCTCTGCCAAACTCTCTCCAGTATGTGTGTGGCTGTTTTGCACTGAGGAGTGCAGAACTGGGCTCAGAACTTCAGGTGTGTCTCACCAGTGCTGAGCAGAGGGAAAGGTCGCCTCACTTGAGCTGCTGACAACACTTTTAATGCAGTCCAGGTTGCTGGTGGCCTTCTTTGCTGTGAGGGTACACTGCTAGCTTATGGTACCTTATTGTCATCCAGAACCACAGGTCCTTCTTTGCAAAGCTGCTTTACAGTCTGTCGGCCTCTAACCTGTACTGGTGCTTGGGGTTATTCTTCCAAAGGTGAAGGACTTTGCCTTTCTTTTATTTGAACACCATGAGGTTCCTGTCTGCCCTTTACTCTAGCCTGTCAAAGTTCATCCAAGTGGTAGTGTGACCCTCTGGTGTACTGACTGCTCTTCCCAGTTTTGTCATCGGTAAACTCACTGAGATTACACTCTGCAAGTCATCCAGGTCATTAATGAAGAGGTTAAACAATATTGTCTCTCCTATGAAGCCCTTGCTATGCCACCAGTGTCTTGCCTTCAGCTGGACTTTGTGCCACTGATCACAACCCTCAGAACCTGGCCATTCAGCCAGTTTTCAGTCCACCTCAGTGCCCAGTTGTCTAGTCTATACTTTTCCAGCTTGTCTGAGACTGTTGTAAGAGCTGATGTTGCAAGTTTTGCTGAAGTCAACATCACCTGCACTCCCCTCATCCACCAAGCCAGTTGTTTCATTGTAAGAGGAGGTCAGGCTGGTCAAGCATGATTTCTCTGCTCCTTCCTCTTCATAAATCCATGCTGACTATTCCTGATCACCCTCTTCTCCTTCAAGTGCCTGGAACTGTTTTCTAGCATTAGCTGGTCTTTCCCAGGGATGAAGTGAGGCTAACTGACCTGTAGTTCCTCAGATCCATTTCTTTGCCCTTCTTGAAGACAGGAGTGACATTTGCTTTCCTCCAGTCATCTGGAACATCTCCCAGTTGCCATTGACTATTCAAAGATAATCAAGTGTGCCCTCTCAGTGGCATCAACCAGTTCCCTTAGCACTCATGGGTCCATCCCATTGGGTTCCATGGAATGATGTATGTCCAGCCTACTGTTCTCTAACTTGTTCCTCTTCTACTAAGGGTAAATAGAAGGGTAAGTAAGGGTTCCTTGCTCTGGACTTCCCCTGTGGTCTCAGGGGCCTGCAATTCCTGAAGCTCAGTCTTATAGTCGCCCTTCACATCCCTTGCCAGATTCAACTCCAGATAGGCTTTGGCTCTCTTAACCCCAATCCTTGCATAATCAGTGTTCCCTGATTACTCCTGGGTCACCTGTCCCTACTGCTGCACTTTATTTGTACTTGGGTTTGATCAGGAGCTCTTTGCTCCTCCGTGTAGGCCTCCTCAGCTTGATTACCTGCTTGTTGGGGTGGACCCTTCTTCAGTTTGGAGGAGATGATCCATTAATATCAACCAGGTCTTCTGGATTCCTCTGCAAGGCTGTATCCCATGGGATTCTTCAAGCACATCCCTGAAGATGCCAAAGTATGCTCTCCTGAAATCCAGGGCTGTGATGGAGCTTTTTTCCCCAGCTCCTTCCACTCTGGGTCCTGGACTCCACCATCTCATAGTCACTGCCATGACCTTCACATCTTTGAGCAGTTCTTGTTTGCTTTTAAGTATGAGGTCCAGCAGAGCACCTCTCCTGGTTGGCTTCCTGAACCATTTGTTAGGAAAATGTCTTTGTCACCAGTGCACTTCAGAAACCTCTCTGATTACTTAGAATAGAATCATAGAATAGTTAAGGTTGGAAAGGACCTTAAGATAATCTAGTTCCGAACCCCCTGCCGTGGGCAGGGACACCTCACACTAAACCATGACACCCAAGGCTCTGTCCAACCTGGCCTTGAACACCGCCAGGGATGGAGCATTCACAACTTCCCTGGGCAACCCGTTCGAGTGCCTCACCACCCTTAGAATAATGAACTTCTTATATCCAATCTAAACTTCCCCTGTTTAAGTTTTAACCCATTACCCGTAGTACTATCACTACAGTCCCTAGCAAAGAGTCCCTTTCCAGCATCCTTACAGGCCCCCTTCAGATACTGGAAGGCTGCTATGAGGTCTCATCAGCCCACCTCACAAGCGTGTCAAGGTCCATCTGGATGGCATTCCTGCCCTCCAGCGTATCCACGGAACCCCGCCGCTTGGTGTCATTGGCAAACTTGCTGAGGGCGCACTCAATCCCACTGTCCATTTCAGCAACAAAGATGTTGAACAAGACCGGTCCCAACACCGATCCCTGAGGGACACCACTCATCACTGGTCTCCAGCCGGACACTGCGCCATTGACCACAACTCTTTGCGTGCGGCCATCCAACCAGTTCTTTATCTACCGAGTGCTCCACCTATCAAATTGATGTCTCTCCAATTTAGAGACAAGGATGTCGTGTGGAACAGTGTTGAACGCTTTGCACAAGTCCAGGTAGATGACGTCAACTGCTCTAAGTCCATCAGTTCCATAGCCCCATCGTGGAAGGCCACCAAATTGGTCAGGCAGGATTTCCCCCTAGTGAAGCCATGCTGGCTGCCACCAAGCACCTTGTTGTTTTTCATGTGCCTTAGCATGCCTTCCAGGAGAATCTGCTCCAAGATTTTGCCAGGCACAGAGGTGAGACTGACTGGTCTGTAATTCCCCGGGTCATCCATTTTCCCCTTCTTGAAAATGGGGGTTATATTTCCCCTTTTCCAGTCTTTGGGAACTTCCCCTGACTGCCGTGATCTCTCAAATTATGATGGCCAGTGGCTTAGCAACTTCACTCACCAGCTCCTTCAGGACCCGCAGATGGATTTCATCAGGTCCCATGGACTTGTGCACGTTCAGGTTCTTAAGATGTTCTCGAACCAGATCCTCTCCTACAGTGGGCCCAAGGTCTTCATTCTTACAGTCCCTATAGCCTTCTGAGACTCAGGTGGTGCAGTCAGAGTCTTTCCCGTTGAAGACTGAGGCAAAGAAGTCATTCAGAACCTCAGCTTTCTCCAAATCCTGTGTACCCAGTTCTCCTGATAGCTTCTGGAGGTGCCCTACGTTATCCGTAGTCTGTCTTTTATTCATAATGTACCTATAGAATCCCTTCTTATCCTTAACATTCCTAGCTAAGTTTAATTCTAACTGGTCCTTAGCTTTCCTGACCTGGTTCTTAGCTTTCCAGATGGCTTGTCCTTGCTTCTACCTTTTATAAGCCTCTCTTTTTCCTTCAAATTTTCCTCAGTAGCTCTTTATCCATCCAAGGAGGTCTCCTGGCCCTCCTGCTGCACTTCCTTCTAGTTGGCATGCAACACCTCCTGAGCTTGTAGCAGGTGATCCTTGTATATCAACCAACTTTTGCTGTGCTGTTGTTCCTTCAGCAGATATCAAAGGTGGCATTCTTTCCTGAAGTGTAGTTGGACATGCAAAAATGTGTACCAGCTGCCAGGATTGCAGTCTTTGCCAAGCAGAAATAGGATGTCTTCTGGCAAAAGCCAGGAATATGTGAGAAATGTCCTATTATTGGATGAGTGCAATATTGTCGTTGGATCGTTCAACCTGGCTTTAGTGTCTGAGTCAACATTGTGCACGTGGCTTTAGAAAAATCAAGGCTTTTGAGACTTTTCCCTACTTAGATCTTTCATAATGTAACTGAGGATCTACAGAAGGGCTGTATTTATTTTTCTCCTCCTCCTGCCCTGTGTCTATATATATATCCTCTGAGGTTGCAGGAGTGTTCACTTTGGGAGAAATCTCTTAGCCAAACCAAAATCAAGCACACAGGGTAGTGTTCCTTTCTTCTCCTCTTAGTGAGAAGGGGAGGGGTTGTAAAGAGTGATAGAAAATTATGACCTGGGAGGACTGGAAGCCTGTGAAGGAAATAGGCCTTTTTCTGTTTAACCCAGTGGCAAACAGCCACACAAAACGAAACTGTGAATTTCAATTGCAGTGTTGTGTTGAGGGCAGAGGTGTTGAACACTGGGTTAGTATTTTAGATAGGACCTGTGAAACAAGTTGATGAACACTTTTAGGTTTAAAGACAATATTTCTTTGATAATCCAGCAAGAGTGTATCTCATCAGTGCTTGCATGCACAGCATCAGTGCTCAGGGACTGCTTGTCCCCCCTCACACACATTTGAAAGGTACTGCTGCAAAGTTAAAATTACAGTGATTTACGTAGGTCATGCAGACAGGCTTTTTCTTCTCACTCTCCAAATATTGTTAATGCACTACATTCATTATGGTAAAATTCAATTTCAACTCTTCTCGGGCTTTCTGAGCAATTCGGAGCTCTGGCTTCCCAAAACCTTACCAAGACTTTCCATTTTTATTGTACTGTCCTGGGTTCAGCCGGACATCCCTCTGGGAGTGGGGGGGGAAGGGGGGGGAGAGTGAGCAAGCAGCTGCGTGGTTCTGGGTTGCCAGCTGGGTTTAAACCATGACATGTGCTCAGTTTAAATCTAAAATAACGAATTTGGATGATAATTTTGTCAAGATGTAGATTGAATAATCTATATTCGGCTTGTAAGATGGTTTGCAAAATAAGGCCTGTTTGGATTAAGTACAAGTTTTCTGAGGTCTGAAGTTTCCTTTGCTACGTACTGCTACTTGTGAGCTGAAGACACAGAAAGCAACACTACTTCAAGGCTTGAGGTTTTTTGAGAGCACAGTGTGAAGCTGAGCAAATGTGACCACGGTGTTTTTGCAGATATGCCAATCATCATACAAATCTAACAGTTACTGCATAAATAAACAGGAAAGGAAGCAAGTCCACCGCTCTAGAAAGCCCAACTATTTATCCTTACCCTTTTTTAGTCCCTGTTAGATATTTTAAACTCATTGCAGAATTGCATTTTTGTGAACTGTAACTGTAGGGGTAAAACCTGATGAATTTTTATGAAACACAGCATTAAACAGTCAGCGGAAGGTCTGGAAATACTGTTCTGGATTAGTTCTCTTTTGTGTTTATTGGGAAGAAACTAATTCCTTACTCTAGGAAATCATAGCATGCAACACAATAATATCCAAATAATGTCATCCTTGGGAGTAGTTAAGAAAGGTCTTTAAAAAGAAAGGAGCGGGTCTTTAAAAAGAAACCAGTGGTTTCTTTGACTCAAGATTCTGAGAGCACAGGAAGGATGGTGATGTCTACAATTAGATACACACTTCTACTCCACCCAGCTTGCACAGAGTCAGCTCCAGTTACTTCTGAGTTTGCATAATCCTTTGGGAATAAACAAGAGGCGGCAGGGTATCGTTTATGCTTTGATCGTACAGGGACTTGCAGGATCAGTACTAATTAGGTTCAGTGGAGGTTTTGAAAAGATGTATGTAGCCTTTCTGTTGTGACTGGTCTAAATAGAAGAAATGCAAGTGTAAACACAGTAAATGCCAGCCAAAATATATTTTATGAATGCCAGGGAGAAGGTATTTGGCCATGGCTTGATTCAGCAGTTGCTGCTCTGTGTATGCTGCAGAATAGTATATTTACAACAGGATTTTTAGTATTGAGAGAACTCCTAGTAGTTTCTCTAGTAAGGCTATGTATAGGCTGTGGACATATCCTTTGTCATTTGAAAGAGAGTTGACATGAAATCTGCTAGTTACTTGCAAATCAAATCTCTGTGTGTTTATTCTTCTAAAGTATGTAACCCCCAAAGAGACTGAGAAATTGATAAGCCTCATCCGATGTAGATGTATGTTACACCTAAGCAGAACTCAAGATGTTCCAGAAAATGGGCTCCAGCTTCTGCCTTGGGTGCACAATGCCTTTTGTGGTCAAGGCTGCTGAGACTTGGCTTTGGTGGGGGGCAGGATGAAGTTCTTTCAAGTGCATGTTCAAGCTGGTGCTTGGCATTGTAGTCAGACACAAATGCAGGTGCTTGTAGGAAAGTGTACATGTAAGAAGTGTCATGAATTGGGATTTCAGTAAATGCTGATCTTCTGGGGGCATATGCATACAAGGAAGCAGAGTTTCAGTAGTCCAGGTTGTCATTTTTAATGCTTACAGAGAGCTGATGCTTGTACTTCCTTTAGGAATAAATTGGACCAGAGGAAATTATTTCCCAGTCTGTGTTTTCTCCAGAGGGAAAACCCATAAATGAATCAAAGGTCCCATCTTGAAACAAGCAGATGGAAGTAGAAGATAGTGCTGATGTTCTGTAGCAATCTCTAATATTTTCTTTGTTTTTGCCTTGCCATATTTTGTGTTCTATCCCTTTGCTTCTCCAAGTGATGCTTCCCACCAGAAGCATTACATGCTTGCCCTGTGGAACAGCCAAGCCTCGTGGGCCTGGAGCACAAAACCTGTGCTAAGCAGGGAGTGCTTTGGTCTTTATCCTTTCTTATTTCTCATATACATCAAAGAGGTTAAGATTATAAAAACAAGGTGTAAAGGGCCAGTGCCTGAAAATAGGGTTTGGGAACATTTTTGTCACAGTTGGATCATGTAAGTACAGTTAGATTTTGAGTTAATTCCAAAACCAACTTGTGCCTGTGTTGGCATTGCTGTATGTTCCCTTTTCTGGGAACTGTATGTTCTGTATGTTCCCTTTGCTGGGAGGGGCCTAAGGAGGTATATATAAGCACACTTCCCCAGTAAGCTGTTTGAGCCTCTAGTGATGAATGGCTCAGGCTTCCTGAGCGTCATTTGTCCTTTACTGCTCTGAATTCGTCCGGTCATCCTTTGAACCATGTAAACTCGTAGCACTCACTGTGTCACAAGAGGAGGATGTGTGTTGCAATGAAGGGATCACATGGCTCACCCACGTGTAAGGCAGTGATAACACCCATTGCACTGACACAGGATGTTGGGAATAAAACACCCTGTGGTCCTCACAAATAGGTCCTTATTGTCTCTTTAGTGTTGTTCCTTTTGCCCTTGGGATGGAGAAGGTAGATATTTGAAGCCCTAATTAGCAGTATTAATCCACATCATGCTTATTAGTAAGGTATTGGATAGGTGAATATGCCTGAATCAGTGCTGTTTAACTTGTGAATACTCTCAGTTATTTTTGGGGGGGGGGGAGGGAAAGGGAGACAGAAGCAGTGATTATTTGATAACTGGCTTGTTCTATCTTCAGAGTCTTTGAGTAGCGTATACATCGTTCTGGATCTGCTACCTGGGTACTAGAAAGAAGATGGTCATTGCATGAGCAGAAGATACAGGTTGTATGTTTGGGATAATGAAATGTCCTACTGAGGTGCTGCAAAAGTATATTGCACATTAAGGAGTTGGGTTTCACTCTGATTTGTATTTTGTGTGAGTCTTCATGGTGTGCAAAGAAATACTCAGGATGTGGAGACTTGGTTAGTTTATGTTTAACAGGAAAAAAAAATTCCTCCCACACCCAGGAGACCTGTTGTTGATACTTAGCATGAAACATGGTCACCTATTAACTCATGGTTTTGTTGTTGTTGGTTGGTTGGGTTTTCTGTTTGTTTGGGGTTTTATTTTTGTTTGTTTGTTTTGGGCAGGTGACCTTTTTTTTTTTATTTCATTGTTTCTTTTTTTTTTTTGGGGGGGGGGTTGTGGTTTGGTTTTTTTCCCTTGTTTTTTGTTTTGTTTTGTTTTGTTTTAAAGAAGCTATTGATTGTGCTGGAAAGTGTTGGCTTCTTTTAGGTCTTTGGAGAGCAAGAGATAACATCAGCAGAGCATGAAGTTGGTATTTGAAGAAGGGTACAGTGCTGCTGCTGCAAAATAGAGGAAATGGGGAGAAAATCACCAAGTCTTCTGTCTCTGCTCCTCCTTGGCCTAAAGATCAGCATTAGTGCAATATTAAACCTTGTATACAGTAGTAAGCCTTTTAATATAGGGATTGTTGGACAGGCCTACAAACCGGTGATATCATGAATTCATGAAATGTGAATTCAGCATAAGCTCCTTTCTTCTTTTTTTTCTTTTTTTTTTTTTTTTTCCCCATGAAAGGAGAAGTTTTTTTTTTTCTGTTTTTTTCCTTCCCCAAGTATGGATTTTTTTGTTCG
>NDXB01018000.1:36103-52407 GCA_002631895.1 Agapornis roseicollis
TTTTTTTTTTTTGTGATCTTTAAAACAAAAGACTTAAAAAAAATTAATTAAAAGCAATCAAATTGGGTGGGTACTCTGACTAACAGGATGCTGACTGTGTTCTCCTTGAATTGGTGCTTGCAGACATACAACTTGATGTTCAGAGTCCTTAATCAAAACCTTCTCCCCACCCATGTCCTCACCAGTATTTGAAGGTTACTGACAAACCCATGGACTGTTTTGGCTTCTTGGCTTTGTGGAGGAACTGTTCGTGAACGTGTTGCTGCATTGGATACATAGCTGTCAACATGTCTTAGGAACAAGGACTGGTGGGCCATACTCAGGGGGCATGTATCTATTGAAAAAACCCCACAACAAAGCCACAAACCCAAACCAACTACTCCTTAGAAGCATTTGTTTTGTCTTTTCTGTATGACAAGATTGGTATGTAAGGATTTCTCTGTGTGGCTTCTGAAAAGACTTTTTCACCCTGTATTTCTTCCATGTGGCCCTGCAGATTCCTCAGTGTTACTGACAACAGGCTGCCTCTCTAGATATGTTCAGGTGCTACTATGTGTTAATGCTGGTGTCTGTTTCCTCCTCCCCCCTCCACATTATTTCATTTCTGGAGTGGAAACAGGCTGCTTTATATGCCTCTGAGTTCACTTCTGGACAGTATCTCTTTTGCATGCAGCAGCCAGTGGACTGCATAGAGTCCTTGCTCTCATGTAAGCTGCTGGAAAACACCCTGCTAGTGCTGCTCCGACCATCAGTCTTTCCAACATGTGGCTTCAGTCTGCTTTTTATTGTGATTTTGTACTCAATGTGGACCTCCCTGCTGTCCCAAGGGGAACAGCCAGTAGACATCCTCCACTCCCTCTCATGCTCACTGGGGATGCTTCACATCTTCCTTTCCAGCTCATATCTGCCAGGGAGTAGCTTTCTTGGTCCTATATGTTCCTAGTCCTTGGTTCATCTTTGGGATAAAGGCTGAATGCATGCCCCCAGGGACCAGTGATGCTGCCCAGTCAGGGACTCTGATGCCGCTGCTGACAGCAGTGGGATGTGGCCAAAGACTTCATTGCAAGGTTGGGGAATTTGTTATTTTGCTTAGTTTTAGTGTGGTGTTTTGTTGTGGAGCTTATTTATGGATAGGGTGGGGTGTAACATCTCGTGTTTATATGTATTGGAAAACTGAATTCTCTCTCCTTGCACTGACTGACTTGAGGCTTTGAAAAGTAATACCAATACAAGGCTTTGCTTTGGGTCACTTACATTAAGACCTGGATTTATGTGGTGATTTGATTTCCTCATGTTTTAGCTGTTACGTTCCTGGTAGAACCCAGAGCTGCTGCGGGGCGTTGCGGCGGCAGCTGTAGGAAACTGCAGCCGTCCAGCGGGGCTGCTGCTCCCGTCCGTCCTCCTCCTCTGTCTCCTCCTCTCGCCCGCTGCTGACGCACTCGGCGGGGTGAGACACTATGGCCGGGGAGGGAGCGGCGGCAGCAGGCGAGCGTTTGGTTCGTGGCCCGTGCTGGACCGCTCACCTCTCGTCCTTTTCGTTTCCAGGCGCTTCCTGTGCGGGACTGGGGAGCAGGGAGGAGAGGAGTACTTGCGGAGCCTGGTGTGACACTGCCTGTGCCGGGAAAGTTGAAAGGCAACTTTTAATTTGAAGGAAGTTCGGCTTGCGAAGGAGACGCCAGCGGTGACCGCAGGTCCGGGAGTCGCTCTGCTGAAGCGGCGGAGGGATCGTAAAACGCTTCAGCTTGGAGGGGCCTCGCTGCTGTCTCCCTCTTCTCTTGCCATAAACATCGTGTCTGGCAGGTAGCTGGGAAGAGGAAAAGTTGGCTGCTGTTACGTGCTGCCTGATTTTCATAGGTGAGTATCTCTCTTGGCTCTGGATGATCTCATTTTAGTTAAGAGGCATGTTCAATTGCTCGTGAAGTGCCAGGGCTTGTGTTGTGGAAGCAAGCAGGAGGACTCAGATGCAACAGTAAGATCTAAAATACGGCTTTTGGGCATTTTATTTATTTATTTATTTTTAAAGGTGACACTCATGCTTGTGGTTCTTTTCCCTCCCCTCACTTTCCCCTTAAAGCCAGCCACGCTGCCAGCAACCAGGGCAGCAGTTACATGGCTAGTGAGTACCCCAGTCTTGTTTCCCCGAATTATGTGCAGGGTTCAGCATGTCTCTGTCAAGTGGATTCATATCTCACTGTGGCTGGACATTGAAGCATGGTAAAGTCTCTCCATGGTTTCTAGGTTTGGAGATTTTGTTTGCAACATACCAGTACAAGGTAATCAGAATTATGTGGTGGCAGTGGTGCTTGCTTGCAGAAACAAAAAGTCACGGACAAGCTGCTGTCCCTCTTGCCACCTTGGGCACCTCTCCCAGCCCCTCCTTAGTTGCTGCCAGTATCCCCAGGGCAATTGCAGTGAGTGCAACAGAGAGAAACAGTAAGAGTGAGAAATTGTTGAGGTTTTTTAGCAGCTGCACAAGGCAGCTGTGCTGATATGCATGTGTCACAGTGTGACCCACTGCCCCAAAATGGAAATGCTTTGCTTTTAGAGGAGGGTGGCTCTGATTATATAGAGGAACACAGTAAGTAGTTATGGGGAAACGCAGGAATCCTCTTGATGGGTTGAACACGCTTCAGATGGAGGAATATAACTTTATCATTAAGCTCTTAGGTACACAGCTGCATGTTTCTATGGTATATGATCCTGTTTGTGTGTTTCTGGCACAGATGCCTTTTCTCCTCACTGTGAATCTCTTCTGAAATGAATGCTTTAATCTGAATTTTTTTACTCAACTTTTGGGGAAGAAATTAAAACCCCTGTGCCTGTAGTATCTCATCTCTTTGTGTGTTTTTGTGTATATATGTTTGTGTTTATGCAGATATACATTCATATAGAAGAGCTACTTCAGGCATTGTTTTTTAGTCTGTGTATGTGTATATATAAAAAAAAGGTTGTTTCCTAAAGCAGAATGGGGTAAGCAAGCTTAGAGGAGCATTAAAATCTTTTTGTTCTCTTAAATAATACCATGCCTACTTCCTTTATGAAGTAGACGTGTTGATTTGGTTGTGCAAATGATGGCAGGAAAGCAGACCATAACAAAACAGGTTCTTATGAAATACCTGCTTAGACTACTGTTTGGTAAATCATTAGCACATGGTCACAGTTCTTGTAAAGGCTGCTTAAAGAGGCTTTTGACCTCTGAAACTCCCTTTTTCCAGAGGTGTGAAGTCACTTGCAGATCTTGGTTTCATGTGTGGGTATTTGCTGCTGTTGTGATTTCTGTACTGGTTAATCAAGCAATTTAGTCCAGTGGATTAAGAATGGGAGTGGACCACCTCCCCCTGCGTAGAGAATATTTTCCTAAGAGAGCAGGTACAGCTAAGGCACAGGGGAAGAGCACAGCGTGCCAGGCTGCTTGGTGGGATCAGCTCATGCATTGTTGTCATGCTGGAGAAACTGTAGGTAGATGATGCTTTTATTTCATGTGAGCAGGAAGCTTGTTCTGTGAAGCAGTTCAAGGTAGGAATCGATATTCAGCTCTTCATTAAAATAACTTGAAGCCAGGAAGATTTTTGCAGAAACCAGAGACTAAGATGGGTGGTTATCCACAAACTGACAAGAGCACTGTACTTTCCTGGGCTGTTGATAGTGTGTGTAGTGAGGAACAGGTTTTCATACCTATCTGCCACCTGTGCTGAGTGTGCATATGGGCCGTTGCGTTCATGGTGGGGTTTCTCTCCCCTGGCCACAGCAGCAGCATAGCAGTTGCTGAATCACATCAATTTCTGCCACATGCCTACCTGTTAATGCTGCAACTCATTTAATGAAACTTAATTTTAAATGGGTTTACAGCGGATGGGCTGTTTTGCTCAACCTCTTTGTTTCCTGGGATTCAAACCTGTTTGAGCTTGGAAGATTTGTTGTGGGTCTAGCTGTGCTTAATTCTACACCAGACTACTGGTTTACCTGACTTTTGTTTCTGAAGGCATGTAGAAAACTGATTTCTCCAAGGCATTTGATATGTATAATCTGTAAAGGCCTGTGTTTGCAATAAGCCTATTTTGTGCAAGTAAGATGAAGTACAGAAAATATGTACAGGTAACTCAAAATACAGCAAATATGTAGCATATGAAAATACGTCATATGGAGAACAGCAAAAGTAGCCTCATTTGCAGTGCTTAAAGTTGTTGCATGAACAGAAGAGAATGGACTTACCTCAAGAAGGGCTTAAGCTGTTCTTGTCTACGTCCAAGACCATGACTCAAAGCTTCCAGCTAAATTCTTAAGCTCCCTGAATTGGCATTGGAGTTAGGCTTTGTGTTCCCTAAGCTGTGTTGTTTTAGGTGCCAAGTTCTCAGCCTGGCTGTCTAATGCCCCAGGTTTCCATGTGCTGGTGAAAGCTCAAAACTGCTCTTGTTGCTCAGGAAAGTGTTCTTTTTGCTTGGCTAACTTTACAGGGTGGCAGCACATCTTTTAAAAGCTGAACTTGTAAAGCTGTTCTACTATGTGAGGAGAGAATTCAGGGTTTGCTGTGTGTCTGTGTTACACGTAGTACCAAATACCTGAAGGAGATACCCAAACCTGGAGGAGAATACAAATCCAGATGTTTCCCCAAGAGATGTGAGTTTGTCAAAGGAGGTCTCTAGTGGAGCAAGTGCTCTCAAATGCTGTATCACACAGTAATGCTGGCTTGCAGAAGCCATCTCTGTCCTGGGAGAACCAGCCTGGACAGCGGCAGTCCTTTGGACATCCAGGTCGCTATGCTCTGTGTTCAGTAAGAGTTGTTGTGGCCATGAGGTACAGGGAAGAGGAATACAGTTCTGTTCCCTTTCAGGTACTTTGCACTAGGGGTTCAGGATAGCGTTTGAAACTGTCTTTGCTACACCTTGTGCACTTGCCACTGGCCTGTGGATGGTTTTGTGGGCTTTTGCCAGGAAAATTAGCCTGATGGAGTACTTGGTTGTCTCCAGCTGCTTTCTGCAGCTGTCTGCATGGCAAAGAAGGTGGGGAAAATGAGTGGTTAATAATAGAAAGACAGATTAGGAAACGAGGTAGGGTTTCAATATATAGCCAAGCTGCTCTGACAACTCACTGCTGCCACCGAAAGGGAAGGGGCTTGCTTACGTTCTTGTGACTAAGCAGCCAGCTGCTTTGGCCACACAGCCCAGAAGAAAACCAGGAAAAGAGCAATTTTTCCATGCAGTCACCCAAGCACAAGGGAGGAGGGTGGGGATACAAGACAGAAGGGAGGGGATACCTCCAAGAAAAGGCTTGTTAAACTCTGATGGCCCAAGTAACCCAAGTTCAGGTGTGCAGGAGTTGGAGCTGAATTCAGGTAAGCAGCTTAACGCTTCGTATGTCAGTTCTCCTGTGTGCTCAGCTTAGCTTTAAAAATCACAGCTACAGCGTGCATGCTGCCACTTCTAGATGGGGCTGAGCTAATACAGGTTAGTCTACCCAAGTTAAGAGCAAAGGAGTTTTACTTCACTGTTTGCATTGTTCATATTATGATAGTTTATGGGGAGAGTTTGAGTAGTTGGGGAAAAAAACCCCACATGAAAAGTACTGGGGCTATAATTTCACTTACTAAATGTAAATGTCTTGCTTGGTCGTAATATTGCAGTCTTAGACTTTATTTTGCAGTAAGCATGTAAAGTGTCAGGAGAAAGGTAATCAACAGACAAGCCAAGGATAAATATATTGTGTGCTTTGTAAGCAGCAGGCTTTTTAAGAGTTGCTTTTAGGAAGTGGCCATTATACAGTGCTTTGTCAGCAACTCTTCACTCAGTGCTTATTGTTATTCCTTGTGCTTATCACTGGTCCTTGTAACTTGTCTGGATACATTTTCTGTTGCCTTTCTTAAAATAAGGGCAGAAGCCAGTTCAGGAAACCATTATTTTCTTTGCTGAAAAGTTTGTGTCCTGATTCTTTTTTTTTTTCTTTGGTTTGGGGGCTTGGGTTTATTTTTGTTTGCTTTTGTTTTCTTTAACTGTTTGTCAGTCTGAGAACGTTGTAATTTCTCAAGCTGTTCCTTGGTTCAGGTGAGCACCTCTTGGTTTAGCCACACAGTAACCAGTTGGTTTAACTACTGAACAATCCAGTTCAGTGCCAGATGAAGAAGAAAATATCCAGGGGCATTTCATGTATCCATATGAAATCCTAGATGGACCGTAAAAACCATCAAGTGCACTGTACCACAGGATGTGTACAGGAAATTCCTTGCACAGGACATGGTGGAGGGAAAATAGCAGTTACTTAAACATAGCTAAATAATACTTAGCTATATAGTACTTATTTCAGAAAATCTGTAATGTAACACTTTACCTGAGCAAATAACTTGAATACAAACAGCATTTATTCTTTTCAAGAGGCTGTAGATAAAAGCATATTGAGAGCTTGGTGGAATTCAGTATAAAGTCAAATTTTACCTCTCTGTTTGTGAAACTGGAATTATTCTGTCTTCTATAAGTGAATTTAAGAATTGAAGTTACTCTTTCAGCCTCTGGACTAAAATTATGAAGACAAGCAGCCTGTTTTATTCAGATACGTTTCAAAATGTTTCAGCATGCTTTGTCCCTTGTTACTGGGCTGCTTTTCATTACCTGGAGTAAAAATTAGTTTGTCCCAGTGATACGTATAAATTTAAAAGATCACTTCAGTAGTCAAGCAGGTTTTCCACCTGTAAGAATGCTGACACTGTTATACTGTATTCATCTTTAAAAATTGAAAAGTTGATCTCAGTTAAATCCAATTTATTTATACTGGGAAGCCGATGCTTTGCCACTGGTATTATAAGCATTGAGGATGAGGAAGACTTGGTAGGAAGACCATCAGCTTGTTATTTTTGGTGCATCTTCAATTTTAGTTTCCTACTGTTCCCAGCTCTTTGGGGTTTTTTCGTTATTATTTTTAATCCCTTTTGTGTTTTGAAATTTTCACTTTTAATCTCAGCCACGTGCTTTTCTTTGGGAACTTGGCTTATCTGTTCTAAACTAGTCACACCCTACCTAAATCCCCAGTGAAATCCTGGCATTGTTCAGACTTCTGCAGTGTGTTTGTGTATCTTGGTTAGAACAGCAAAGATCTGACCTGGGCAAGCCTTGAGAAACTTTATTTTTGTTTTAGCACTGTTACAGAGATCAGGAAGAGACGCTTCAGGTAGCAAGGGTATCTCTAGTTCTGTTAAACTTGAAGCTATGAAAAGCAAACAATGTGTTGCAAAAGCAAAATGTAAAATGAAAGCAACTCTCGGCTATGTTAAGTGTATTTTTGTTTTCATGGTTCTTTTTGCAGAAGAAATAAATGGTGCAACTGTTTGCTAAGGGCTGGATTGTTAGAAAAATGAAGAAGTCTTTCTATGGAGGCTAGAGTAAATGCTCATAAAGCCAGGAGAACAGTTTGCCCCTGTTTTGATGTGAGCTACTAAATTTACATAAGCAACCCTCTCCCAGACTATATATATTTTTAAATGGTCAAAATATTCTCCCAGTATAATAAAAATGTAACTGTCTAGCAAAGGGGCTGTTTGTAAACATTTTCTGGTGGTCTGGCTTTTGCAACTTGTGAAGGTAAAGGTGGGAAAAGAATTGATCCAGTAATTCAGGGTTACTTAAGCTAAAAGCACTCAGTTACTGATTTAGATTTATCTGTGAGAGATGTAATACAGGCTCAGACTTTTGTTAATGTTTAATGTTCTGTAACGATCTTCCTAGGCAAAATTGAGCCATCAGCACAGGAGTGATTGGTCAGAGGAGTTTATTTTGAGTGATTACTGAGACTGCTGTGGCTTTCATTTCAGTGCAGCTAATCTAATTGATGAACAGGGCCATAATTTATTTACAGTTCTCACCGTCCTTTCAGACTGATTCTCTTTTTAAAAACCCTTGGAAGGGGAGGAGGACAAGAAGGCTGCTGGGGCTCACTGGGCCACCAGCTTTGCTGCCCGTCTGTCACAAAGTTATCTGAAATACTCTGCCCTCTGTTGCGGGTGATGGTTTCACACTGCCCTGCTTTTAGCAGCATCTCCATTTCTTCCTAACCCAGTTGACCTTTAATCTGGAGTGTGTGCAGTGTGGCTGGGGAGGGCCTGACATGAAGGGCTGAAACAAGCTGCAGGGGATGAAGGAACGGAGGGAGGAAAGATGCTACTGCTGATGAAAAGTAAGAAAAAAAGCTGGAGGTCATGGACACAATTTTTTTTTTGCCTAGGTGTCAGTTTGGGGTGAATACTCCTCTTTTATTTTTTCTTCCTGATTTTAATAGATTCCACCATAATGCAGTTAATCTCCTACAGTTTCCTGTAGTGATGAATCATGGGTATGCATCAATAAATCTGGCAGAGCTTTGAAATAGGGGGTAGCTTCTGCCTGTAAATACCTTTCAAAATAAGCAGAAGGGATTTTTATACTCAGAAATCACTTTGGGTGTGAAGATGACTTTCAGTTCTGTTCAGTTCAGTCCAGGTTGGACAGAGTCTTGAGTGACATGGTTTAGTGTGAGGTGTCCCTGCCTGTGATGGGGGGGCTGGAACTAGATAATCTTAAGGTCCTTTCCAACCCTAACTATTCTATGAACCTCTGAATTATCAGGGGAGGAGGCAGCCGTGATCTTGGGTTTTCCCCTTGCTTGGGGCAGACCTGCTACTTCAGGAGCTTCAGCAGAGTCCCTTTGAGCTTCATAGTCCTGTATGGTGGAAAAGAGTAGTGTGGAAGGTTGCACGTCCTATCCTTAGAGAAGCTGCTTGTACAGCTGAGCACAGTCTTCACCCTGAATTTGTTCATCTGGCTGCAAGGTGAAGAGCACCTCAAGTCCACTTTGTACATAGAGAGCGGTAAAAAGATAGTCTGAAAATATTTTAGATGACGTATCTAATTTTCAAGGTGAAAGGTGGTTTTCAACTTGATACATTTTCACAATTGAACTTTGAGGTGCCAGCCACTAGTTGTTTGAAAGCTGCTGTGCTTTTTGAATCAGATGTTGCAAATATGAAAAGAGAAAGATGATGTGCATTGTAAACAGGAGCACTACAACAGTATGTCAATCAGTTGCCTGAAATAAAAAATACTAAGAAAAGGCAGTGATTAGAGGCAAGTCTTCTGTAGGTAGCTATGGCTCTTCCCCAGGAAAATTTGCCAAAGCAATACTTCCACCTGCTAACACTTGAATTTGTAAAGGCATTGTGTTTGCACTCACATGCATGGCAAAGTGCAGGAAAACAGATACAGCAACCAGCGTCAATAGGGCAGTTCATAACTACTAACATTGATTCAGGCAGCTTTGCAGAGAAGTCTGTTGGAAGGATCATTTCAGCCATTCCGGCTTAATTACTAAACTGATGAGTGTCCTGCCATCCTATTGCAAGTTATATTTGGTGGTGATCCCCACCAAAATCACATGATGTTTACTTTGAGGTTTGATTCTGGCTTTTACTTGTTTGGCCTAACTAAATAATACATGAACTGAAGTAGTTTCTGTTCGTTCTAGGCAGTGTGGATCACAAATAGAAATGCAACACTTGTTAATATGAAAGTTCCTTGCCTGCCAACTGACCCTGAATTCTGTGCCCTCCATTAGGGGACATAAGTCCCATTGTCCTTAATGATTTATGCAGCATGTAAAATAATAGGGCTTGTTGCTTATGGAAGTGAATGCATTTATATTTTACGTCTCGGCCTGCCCTTCGTATTTTATTTAATGAAGAGTGTACAGAAATTGGTTACTTGGCAAAAACTGGCTTTTAGCAAACTAAGGAAGTGCATGTTTCCTGGTTTTTGGGCTGGTGCTGTCTTTGGTGCTCCCCTCCCCTGTGGCTGTACCATGTTTTCTCAGGGTCTTTATAAGTATTGAACCTTCCTCCTTACTCCTCCAGAAAGTGAGGAGAGCTTTCAACCCAGATGTTGACAACCTGTCTCCTGCAGATCATGTTCTGCCTTCTGGGGAGTGTGAGAAATCCCCTGTGACACATAGGGATGTGATATCCTTGTGCTGTGCTGTAGCCACTGGCTTTTGTGTTTTCCCCTTTAAATCTTAATTCACATGGTGCCGTATGTGACATGTCTTGCATTTCAGCTGGGAACATATTACCCGTGTGCATGTGTGTGCTGCATCTGGACTGGACTGGTTCATGTGCCAGCTGTTGTGTTTGCTGTTTGCCTGTACTTTATGGCAGTTCCTGCGCTGTTCCTGTAAGGTCAGGCTTTTGGAATTTGGCTGCCAAAGACCAGTTCAAAGCAGTAAAAGTTTTTCTCAGGATTGAATTAAATCAAGTCCCTACATTGTTACACTAATGATATGAAATAAAACCTGTAATAATAGACTCTCAGTGCTATTATGGTGTTACATAGAGTGAGCTCTGTATTTCATTGGGATTTCTGCCATGGTACTTCTATCCCCTTGCCCACGTTAAATATTTGTGAATGTAGGTATTTTCAGACCCAGTGAAAAGTTTTCAGAGTGCCTAAGGACAGATAAATGATGTTTTTAAAAGCAAATGTCATGTGTAGTTGCGCTCTGTGCAGTTTCTGGTAATGCAGCCCCACCCTCACCCACACAGAAACCACCCAAACAGAAAACCCAACAAACCCCAAATGCCGAGGTACTGTGACTGTTTAACATCCTTTGATATGAACACTTCACAGTACTTTATCGTTTCCAAAAATAGTGCTTTTTTCCTGTCAGTAGTCGTTTCAGCAGCTCTGTACTGCTCGCAGAACCAGCACTGGCATTACCAGAGGACTGATGGTGAATTTTCAGGATCTTTCTACATAGAAGACTATTATTTTTTTTTTTTTTTTAGTGGCCTCTTATTAAAATGCTGTGTTTTATCAATCTGGAGGTGTTCTTGGGATTTACCCAAAAAATGCATGTCAAAGTGCACCTCAAGGATAGTTCTGTAGAGCAAATGTGACTATGGGATGGGTAGGTAAAGCAGCAGCTACGTCAGGTTGACCCTTATTGGTTTTGTACTCTTAAAATATTCTCTTTACTAATGCATTCAGGAGTCGTTCGTACATTCCCCAGGCCTTGAGGGGAGTGCTGCATAGTCATGAAGCCTGTTAGGAGGTGTCTGGATGAAGTGTTACCAGTGTCCTGCTTTCAAGGGCTCCTCATCAAATGAGTTTATGCAGTGCCATAACATCTGAAGCCCTCTTCTGCTCAGATAAGCCCCTGTACGCTAGAAATATCAGTGTAATTGTTATTCCCTTGTTTTGCTTGCTTGCCCAGGTATGTAACAGGGAAGTTGCCTCCTGCTAGACATTTCTAGAGAGTCCATCTTCTCAGTATTTACCTACAGGAAGGGCTTATTTGCAGCGAGCCTTTTGTGTGTTGCTTTTGGAGGTTGTTTCAAAGGAGTATTGCACTCTCCTGTGCGGCTGCTGCTTCTTTATCTACTTTGCCATTCATCTTTTAGCTTCCGCCTCAGCAGCTTTTTCCAACATGCTCCACTTCTCTTGTGAGCTCCCATCAGTCAGCAGAGCCATGTCTTCATGGCTGACACCAATCTGTCTGGAAGAGGAGAGCTGTGTTCCACTCAGTGAGGCAGGTCAGAGTTCAACTATTTTCAAGCTGCATCGCATTGGCATTACTGCCTTGCTTTTGTTAATACTTTACTAATCTGGGCTTCACCCATCTGCTTGCAGAAAGCTTTGGTGTGCATGTGATCACAGATTTAAATCCTTCTTCCTCTCTCTCTTTTTTCTCCTGTCCTGCAGTTTATTTTGATTCCTCTTTATGTAGCTGGAAAAAGAATAGTGGCACCAGGTTTCTGCAGTTTATCACTGCTGCAAACACTGTAAACAAGCAGGGCTTGTCCTCCTGGGCTATGAGGCCCAGTCTTGTTTTTTGCAGGTGAGCAGCTCAGTGATCCTTTTGGAGCAACAGGCATCCCTTAGTTGATTCAATGGTTAGTTCTACATTCTGGTAGGGAATGCTGGTTTGTTTTGTTTTGTTTTTTAAAGTTGGACACAGATTTCTAAACCAACTGAAATTATCTTAAGCATTTTGATTTGTTTCCTTCGAGTAAGCATGTGGATGGTTTGTCACAGGGAGCTACAGTTGTTATGTGCTCAATAAAGCGTATGCGTTGTGACGTAGGCCTTGGACACTTATGTTAGGGTGGATCATGGAAGTGGTATTATGTCTAGCACTGTGCTATAGACCCTTAACTCCTTCTGCCTAGTGTACAGTTTAATGAAAGGAAACAGATTTTGGGAATTGCATCATACAGTTTGTAATATACAGCTTGGTTTGCTGCCTTCTAGTTAAAAGAAAATGCTTAGACTAGTAAGCAAAGTTTGCTAGAGGCTACACACTTGTGCTAGAAGCTGGGCTGTTGTGCTGATGGTAACAGGCTGAGTCTGATTCCTCCATCTCTTCTGTGGCAGAAGGGGAGGTAGCACATCTTTCCAAACCTAATTTCCATGATACAAATACATGCTAGTTGTACTTATTCAGTACCTGGAGTTGAGATTCTCTTGTTTGGCTGGAATTACAGGTTACTTTCTGAACAGATTTAATTGATGTGTTCAAAACCTGCCAGTTCAGCATGTGAATCTGTTATGCAGTCATGCAGTCTTTAATGTTTGGTGTGCCAGATAGTGGAGTCACTACCTGCAGAAGAAAGGATGTCCGAGAGACACCCTGCCTGAGATACTCCCTGGGATCATAACCGGAGTTGCTGGGTGGCTAATGGGCATTTCCATAAAGATCTTAGGACAGCCTAATGTAGACACATGTCATATACCTTAAATGTATTACTAGGAAAAAAATGTAGGGTAATAGGATGTCTGTAGGAAGAACTTAGTACTGAGGCTTTCAGTTGGTTGTTGAAATACTCATAATTTCCAGAACAGCCAGATAGCAAGCTATAAGTTTTTTATCTTATCTTATCTTATCTTATCTTATCTTATCTTATCTTATCTTATCTCTCTGTTTGGTGGCAGCAGCATCAGTCCTGAAACACCAAGCAGCAATCATGAAATTACCTATAAAAGGCAGAATTAATAGGGACCCTTAGAACAGGGGAACATAGCTGGACTGAATTGCTGTCCCTTTCTGGCACTGTGGTTTTCAAAGAAGGAGATGCTAAATGAATGGAGTGGGCACTGGGAGGATTTGTCCTTTCAGACACAATGGATTTTGCTGAATGAACATGAGCATGTTTTTGCCATGAAGTGTTAATGCCAACAAGTGGCAGATCTGCGCTGGAAACAGTGAGATTTGGCATCTATGCAACTGGCAGTGAAGAGAGTAAAGAAGGTGGCTGCAGTTTAGTGAGCTGAGATGTTTTTTTTTTCTTGCTTTTAGAGCTAATCACAAAAGGAAGATGCCAGGGCAGCTCATCTGATTTTCAGTAGATCTGTCTCTAGTATGACAGGTTCCCATCATGGAGATTGTACACCTGTAACTCACTGGCAATCAGAAACGTGTTTGTGGCAGTTTATTGTTTTCTTTTTCTCCCTAGCATTTCCTGGCTTTCTGGTTTCTAGACTGACCGTGCTGTAACAGTCTTTCCTTCCCTTCATACAGATATGTATCTTCCAAACCTAAATATTTGATTTATGATACAACTTTGAACAGGTATTGCTGGAAAGAGGAGGATTATGTGTTCAAGAACTGAATTAGGACTATTTACACCAGAAATAATCTTGAATTTTTGTGGTGTTACGTCTTTCAGACCAGGGATCAGTATGTGTTATATAAACTAAGTTAATAAAGACAAACCCAGGAGCTGTTTTGTTTTACAAGGGTAATAGCATTGAAATTTAATAATGTTGATGGGTGTGCCTTTCGTGTGGGTTTATGAGTAGTAACAGAGGACAGCATCTTGCCTGAATACATACAGATATCTGTATTTCAGCTCTCACAGCTTGAAGTCTTTTTGATCTGGATCTGACGTACTGGACTTCAGAAGTATGGTATAAATAATGAAATATCCGTATTTTAAATGACATATAGAAACATTCTAGGCTAGGATTCTGAGTGTGTAAACTTGGTTTTCTTTTGCTTTAGTTGTAACTCTGGGAAAGGCAGTTTGGAGGAAGCAACTGTTGTGCTCTGGATACTAATATATGTCCAGGAACATACCCAAATGTTAAAAAAATCTAAACCAATTGATTGATTTAAGCCTTCAGTGAGGCTCTGTTTTGACTGTAGTTTCTGCCAGCTTTCTTTTACCCAATGTGTATGGCTGGTTTGGCAAAATATGCTGTAGTATGCATTTAAGATCAACGTTTTACCAACAGTCACAAGATTGCCCTCAGTTTCCTTAGGCAAAACTTCCCTAATTCTGTTTTCCTTTTTTTTTTTTTTTTTTTTTTTTTTTTTTTTTTTTTTTTTTTTTTTTTTTTTTTTTTTTTTATTTTTTTTTTATTTTTTTATTCTTTATTCTACTTGCATTCCTGGAGGCTCACCATGAATTTGAGTTTCTAATAATAAATGACTTGTAGGTTTTTAATGTAGGTAATTAAAAAAAAACCCAAACAAAACAACAAGAAGAAACCCAAAACCCCAACAACACCAAAAAAATCACCCAAAACACCTCAAAACACCTGCACTTGGTTAAAATAAGTTAAAACACAGAGCATGTAACAAATATTTTGTTCTCCTTATTTTTTTGTTTCTGTCCGTCTGCCCTATCCCATCCTTTCCCCATTTCTGTGCCTTGTAGGGGAAGAACCACTTTTTTGGCTTGTTTTCAGTGTTTCATCTATTTTCCTTTGGAGGTTTTCTGTTGTTTGTATATAAATACCAGGAGGTTTAGATAGCGTCCAGAGGAAGGCAACTGTCATTACATGTTCTTTAGTAACAGTTAGCTCAGGGGTTGCATGAGGACACAAGGATCTATTTTCAGCTCTGCCCTATATTTGGCTGACCCAGATCCCAAGGTGTAACACCTGTGTGTGTTTTGCTGTGTTGGAGATGATGGCCACAGCTTGCTGCCACCTCAGCCCAGAGCCCCAAACACCTGAGTTTGTTTCATTCCAGAAACAAGATGTGTAAGGTTTGAGCGCAGTGTGTGTTGAGTTGTCCATGGAGGGTTTTGCTTGTATGTAGCAAAGTGACATGGATGGGTTTGGTCCTGCTGCCCAATTAATGATCCTGGTGTTGAATTATCTCTGTCTAAGGATTTGTGAGGGTCTGTTAATATTTTCACACACCCCTTTGTGGATGAAGGGCTGAAACAGTACAAACTGACTTTCTAGCAAAGATAATATTCTTAGGAGTTTAGTTGTGACTTTTTTTGGTTGGTTGGTTGGTTTTTTGTTCTGGCTTGTTTTTTGGTTGTTTTTGTTTTGTTTTTGGTTTTTTTGGTTCATTCCTTCCATGTCTGCAAACTAACTTTGTGATGTTATTTGCATCTTTCTTGCACAGAACTAAAACCATTTGGGGTGGCAAGTTAGAAGGTGGGTTTCCTATTTACAGCCATTCAGAAACAAGCTAATATTCATCCCACTTCTGTTGCGCTGCTTTAGAATTCAGACATTAGGATTTTGATGTGCATTACAAAATGAGCTGTGCACTTGGGTTATCCCTGGCCTAGGTGGAAAGCTCATACTTGTTCTGGCAGGAACCAGCTGGGGTCCTGGCACCTGGCTCTCCCTCCTGTGTTTGAGGAGTCTTTTCAGTTTTAAATAGTTGCTTGTCTAAGTGCAGGACCTGCCCTCTCCTTCACACTCCCATCCTTTCCAGATCACTCAAAGCAGGATTTCCGTAGTGTCAAAACAAAAGCTCTACTTAGCAAGTGTTCCTGTGATGAGATTGCTGGTTGGGTGAAGTCTTCTTGTGAGTGTTCGCTGGTTTCCATAACTACTTCAAAGTGCAAGGAAGAAGAAAGGGGAGGAAGAAAGTTGAGCAGAGAGATGTAGGGCTACAAAGAAGCAAAGGGATGAGGCTTCATCAGGTTTGGAGGGAAAAGGTGGCTTTATCACTTAGCAAAGAACGTGTGCGTGCACTTATTTGTGCATGCAGTATAGATGCTGACTTTTTGTAGCAGAGATATTCACTAGCAGTGTTTCCCATCTGAAGATGAACTGTTTGTTTATTCAGATATAATGCAAGTACTTTGATTTTGAAATCTTTGCCACTGAACTCTGAGCTTGGGTTCAGAGCTGTCATACTGAGAGATCTCTGCCTGTGAGTGGATTGCCATTTCTTACTTTCTTGTTAAACTAGGATAGGAGACACACAATCTGCCTTTTGTTGGTTTTTGTGTTTGGGGGTTATTTTGGTTTTTAATTTTTTTTGGGGGAGGGGTTTAGGTGTGGGTTGGTTTTGTTCCCCGCCCCCTGCCTCCCCCCCCTTCCCCC
>NDXB01018000.1:52567-88250 GCA_002631895.1 Agapornis roseicollis
ATTTAGAAAAAAACAGGCTGCTCTGGGATTTATGTAATATGCAGGCAATCTTTTTTGTCTCTCTGAAGCTGTTTAAGTAGCTACTTTGAGTATGTGGGTGTTGCTTCACACACTTATCCCATCCTCTCTTTTCATAGTAGTAATTCTACTTGCTCTGACTTTCTGTCCACAGGGCAATGTTTACCATCAAGTACTGACCTTGGAAACTTACATTGGCGTTCTATGAAACTTGTGAGCTCATCTGTACCTTAATTTTATACTTACAGATATTTTGTATGTGCAGCACAAACCCAGCTTTATTGTAATGTTATAAAATGGCAACTATCTCTTGTCTGCTAGTGGTGCAACCTTTTGCAAGGGGCTGTCTCTGGTTTCAAGGGAAAGTTATCCTGGAGTGCAGCAGTTTGGTACATTGCTTGAGAGCTTGTTAGTGTTAGTGAGGTCCAGCACATAATTCGTGTCAGGCATTGCCTTTTCCTTGCAAACTGGTGTGCAGAGATTCCTTGCAAGTACAGTATGTCCAGTTATTGAGGTGCTGGAGCATTATTGTTAGTTATGATAAAATGCCTGTAGAGAAGGTGACTCCAGCGGTGACTCAGACCCTGCTGTTACAATTTGTTTTGTGCTGTAAAAATGCAGGACAAGAGCTTCCGGCTTTCATCCGGAGTATTTGATCTCCGTGTAATGTCTGCTTACTGGGGGCTTGGGGAATTCACTTGTGGGTTGGTTTTAAAGCATTAACATTTCAATCCTTACAGCAGGTGATTTTTTTTTTCTTGCTTACATGTGTGCACACATAATTGGGGTGAATCTAAGCATTTGCTTTCCAAAGGGGAGGAAAATGTCAATATGATGTCTTCAAACTGTGGTTTTCCCTGGTCCTTGCTCATTCTAACACTGTTTTTTACTAATGCGCTAGTCATCTCAAATTTTCGGGGGTGTTTGGGAGGATGCTCAGTGTTGTAACTGAAACACACCCACCGCCTTGGAAAGGATTTGCAAATCTCCTTGACTGCTGGTGAGGAACTCATTGCAGTTTCTGAAATGGCTGGTTGTTTAACTTATTCCTATAGTGACTGTTGCCTTGGCAGCAAGGGTCCTCATTTAGAGAATAAAAGCACTGTACAAACATGAGGAAGGCATAATTTGATTGGGGAAGACTTAGGTTTTCTTTGTTTGTGTTTCAGGGTGCTTTAGGAGGAGATTGGAAATGAACAAACTGGTTTGGGGGGGGGGTCTCTTTTTGCTGTTTTAGGTGGATGTGTGCTTATCGCATCAGTGTTAATTGTAAGATATAATGCTTTCTGCTTGTAAATTTAGAAGTAATGTGGAACAGTGTGTTAACCTGTAAGCCAGTGCTCATGTTGTGGAGGGAAGTTAACTGCTGTGTGGACTCTGCAACCATGCCAGACAAACCACACAGCCTGCCTGGGGATGTCCATCACTTGCTCAGTGGTGAGCCCATGGACTTTGAGAAACGAAATCTTCAACAGTGATGTCCAGTATGAGTGCTTAGTTACTCTCAAGCAGATCTAGAAACAGAAAACTAAAGTTTTCTGTACCTTGGTCATCAAATCAAGTGTGAAGGTGTAGTCAGCTGATGATTTTATTGCTGATTATCTTGTCCTTTAATCAGAAAGATGATTGCTCCCATGTTCAGTCCTTATGCACAACCACATTTTGACAAAGCAGTGCAAAAGAGAACAGTTCTTGACATGCAAGGTTATGTAGTGCACTCTCAAATACTTGTTTAACAACCCTTATACAGGCAGATTGTAGTGGTGGTGGTGGTAAATAGTTTTTGTTGGGAAAGTAAAAAAGGATCTGGAAGTTTTCAGTTAACACTTTAATGTTTGTTGGTAACAGGGGAAACAAGGTCGTGGAAACACTGGGAGGTGGGGACTAGAGCCCTTGCTGAAGTTATTTCATCGTGCTTGGTTTGTGGTGTATGGGTATTTTGAGATACCAGTTCTACATGGCATTGTTTTCATAATGCAGTTGTATTATTCTGATAATCGCATTGTTACTTTTAATCAGTATCAGGTAAATGCTCCTTAATGAAGCAGGTCAGCTGTAGACAGAGTGGTTTAGTTGCCTGGCCCAGGCTGACAACCCGTATTAGAACTGGGGAGGATTGGGTGTGCACCCATCCCCCTGCCCATCCCTGTGCCCTTGCTGGGGCATTGGGATGTGGCCTGGCAGCAGCTGATGCCCATCTTTGCCTCCTGTCCTCAGCTTGTGTGGATAAAAGATGACCTTTGTGGAAGCAAGGGGACCAGAGTCTCCTTAACAGAGTCTGTTAAGTCTCCCATAAACTCCCATGAGTTTCTGACAACCTCACCTGATCAAGCTTTGATGAATGCATGATAGAAAACAAGATATTTTTGATGTGACAAGCTGGAAGGTGCTAGTAAAGCAGCTTTTTTTTCCTATTTTTCTCCCATTAGGTTATCAAACAGAGTTCTGAACGGTAGGTATGTTTAACTCTCAGCAAAAACAGGTCCATGGCCTGCATCTTAGGCAGAGTATTATCTTTCCTCTAAGCCTTCCTCCTGTGAGTATCAGTTACTATACTTTTACAAAAGGTACTCAATAGTGATTTACATGCTGGTGGTATGATAGCAGTAGGCTGGGATTGTACACACATGCGCTTACTAGAAGACACACACATTTGCTGTTTCTCATAACACTGCCAAGGCTGGGCATCATGAGGTTCCACCAGTATATTATGACTCTTGTGCCGGTAGCAGAGTAGTGTTTGCAGCTGGCAACCAATTTTTGCTCTTTTAGGCTCCACAGAGAGCTCATCTTAAAACTTACTAGCTTAGCTGCAGGAAGAGGACATGTTATATGCATGGTAAGTAATCATAAAATCATTTTTAGGTTGGAAAAGACCTTTAAGGTCATCAAACCCAGCCATAAACCCAGCACTGCCAAGTCCACCACTAAACCATGTCCTAAGTGCCACATCTACATGTCTTTTAAATACCTCCAGGGATGGTGATTCTACTACTTCCCTGGGAGGTCTGTTCCAATGCTTGACAACCCTTTTGGTGAAGAAGTTTTTTCTGAATATCCAGTCTAAGCCTCCCTTGGCAATGGAGATGTAGTTTGAAACTTGGCTACAGGCTCCTTTGCACTATGACTTTGGCATCCTGAATCCTTAGGCACACAGGAGGCTTGTGGTGAGTTGTCAGGTCAAAAAAGCTGATATGTCAGGAGGATAACAGTTAAAGGTCCACTTTCCTCCTTTGAGCGGCTTGGGAGACAGGGATTCAATCATTCCAGCATTTAAAATTGCAAAGGTTTCATATTGCCCTACCTTGTGGTATACACAGTGTTCCAGCAACCCCAAATCCATGCTGAATATGTAAAGCAAAACTTGGAGAGGCAGCTGATGTAGCTGTTAAATGGCATGAGGAATTTAGGTCCTGATGCAGACAAAGAGCGCAGGTGTTGTAACAGGATTAAAAGAATAACTTGGCCTTTGTCAAGATTATAAGGTACTACCCTGGGAAACAGCAAGGCTGTAGAGGTCCATTAGTATTAGTTGTGAATTTGATGCCACACAGTTTTTGGTGCTGCATCTCATGGTTTACAACCTGAGTGTCAACCCTAGGACAAGTTTGAAAGTGTGTTGGGTTTTCTTTACACAGGTATGGATCTTTTGAGTTGTGAATTACTGGTGCACCGCTTGAGACTGAAATACTGTGGACGTTGCAAAGGTGATGGTGTTTCTACGTTCTTGGTCTGCAGTGACCAAGTCAAGACACAGGCTTGAGTTAGCTTAAAGCTGACATCACCCTTAATGCCCAGGTGCGCTAAACAGGGAGCTGAAGGCAAAATATCTTCCCATAACTGCTGGTGACACCAGCTCTCCTTGGCATGGAGTATCCCTGGCATGCAGTAAGGATGCAGGGTTCATGCTTGAGCTTTGGGCTGTGGCTGGTGCCAGGCTCTGGCTTTCAGGTGCCCGACTCTGGCTTTCAGGTGCCCTGTGATAATGTGACTACAGTGAGTACAGGTGAGACCAGTATGGCGAAGAGCTGAGCTACTCTCCTTCAGTCAAGTGTGGTAGGAGTTTCTAATGAGGGTTAACATGCATAATTCAGTCCATCTTTTCCCTCCCTCTTCTCCACCATGTTCAGAGCTGTGTAACTAAATACCAATTTGCTAAACACAAATAATGAAGTGATCATTGTCTAAAAGCTTTCCTCGGTACATATAATCCCACTCAAAAAAAGAAAGAAAGAAAATAGAGCTCTATCCTCTCTTCTGCTGTTCTGAAATAGCATGGGTATTCACAAGAGGGAATGTTCATCTTCATCCCTGTTTTGGATTTAAATGTGTACACATGCATGGCATGCCCAGCAAGTGAGAGGAGGTATACACAAAGTGCTGACAGTCCTTTGTCCAAAGCTTTTTATTGTCTCAATCATCAGACCTGGTTCATTCCACAGAGAAACCGATTAAAACCTGCACCTTGCATTTCTTGCTCAGTTTAGAGGTAACGGCTCAAAGAACATATTTATGTGCAGCAGAGTCATGTTTTACATAGAAGCATACCTCTGTATCTGTTCTATACAACTTCTGCTTAAATCATGCCAGTAGTGTAGATTATTTTGGTTTTTCTTAGTGTCAACTTTGCTCCCTGTGATGAAACACAAACATCTGGTAGCTTATGAGAGGCTAAATATATTCCTTAAGCTGATGAAGTCATGATACGACTTCTAAAAGCATGATGTGTTTTTTTCCTATGCTATTATTTTCTTCAGGTCACTGTGTTTACGATACTGCAGCTTCCAGAATGAGACGCTTGGTCTCAGGTCGCAGGCTGGAGATGGGTTCTTGCTGTTTTCCTCTCTGTGTTCTGAGGACAACTGTGTTTTCTTTGTTCATTTAATAAACATCTCAAACCTGGGAGTTTGCTAGTAGCATTCACTGCCACATCATCACCTTCTCATGCTGCTCCTGTCTCAGAAATGCAGGAAGAGCTTCCAGCTAGTAATACCTGGTTTCCAGTAATTTTTGTATTGGAATTGAACAGCTTTTTGCAATTAATGTGGTATTTAAGTTCATTACATAGTTCCTTTTTTCAAAAATAAAAAATTTCACTTTAATTTTTCTACTGTTTTTTAGCTGATGACAAACTTATCTGAATTGTAGCAGTGTACCACAGAAGCAGTAACATCTATCTTGAAGAGCTACTAAACATCCACTGAAGCCTTGCAAAACTAAATACTTCAGTTAAATGCTCTGCTAACCTGTTTGGACATTGATTTTTCCTGATGGTGCTTTGTCCCAGAGAGTATAATCCTGCTTACCTATGTCTTTTTGTTGTCGTTGACCTGTAGAAAGGCATTTTTTTTGTGGTACACTAGGTATTTTTGCCTTGCAAAACAATAATCAGGCTTCTTATTCAATAATTAACTGCAACATATTGCATTAAGATACTCTATAAGGGGGAAAAAGGTTTCTGATATATAACACTAGATAAACATTTTCTCTGTAGATCCTTAAATACAGTTTGGGTACTGGTTATGGACTGGAGCTGCATGGTAATAGAAAATATAACAAATATAGAGCAGGAGGAGTCCCTCCCACAGCTGCAAAGTGGTGTTTAAAATACAAAACTGTTAAAGCTCTTGAGAAAATTGGTAGTGAGCTCAGAAAGGACAGTGCTGTGCATACAAGGCTAGAGCTCAAATCAATTAGTCTTTTCCATGCTAGAGTCCAGTTATTCTTTTGCAGCAATCTGTTCTTTAAACATGAATTGCAAACTATTTGTAAATGCTGTCTTAATGACTGGTTTTGGGTTTTTCTTCTCCCCAGGAAGAATGCCAACACGAATATGAAGTGAACAATTTCCTATGCTTGCCACAGTGTGTGGATGCTCATATCAGATGGTTAAGAGACAGGGACTTGCTGCTTGCCAAACTGCTTCACAGGACAAGATGAAGCCAAGGAGGAGCTTTCCAACACACTGGAGACGCAGTGGCTGCTGCCCAATTTAAAATCGATGTCAGACTGTGCCATAGCTGCCTGGCGAGATGAAAGAAGTGGTGTTGTGGTCACCCGAGGAGGTGACAAATTGGCTAACGGAAAATGCTGTGCCGGAGTATTGTGAGCCATTGAAAAGCTTCACTGGGCAGGATTTGATCAACCTCACAGAGGAAGATTTTAAGAAGACGCCTCTCTCTCGGGTGTCTTCTGACAGCGGACAGCGGCTTTTGCACATGATTGAAACTTTAAAAATGGCTCACCACATGGAGGCTCACAAAAACGGGCACATCAACGGGCACATCCACATCAGCAACACCACGCGCGAGAATGGCTTTAGCAGCAAAATGAAGCTGAATGGGATGCCAAATGGTTTTAAGAAGGAGATGATAAAGATCCCCATGCCAGAGCCAGAGCGCTCACAGTATCCTATGGAATGGGGCAAGACTTTCCTGGCTTTTATTTATGCACTTTCTTGTTTCATCTTTACTACAGTGACTATCTCAGTCGTTCATGAACGAGTGCCTCCCAAGGAGGTGCAGCCTCCCCTACCAGATGCATTTTTTGATCGTTTTGATCGGGTGCAATGGGCTTTTTCTATTTGTGAAATCAATGGCATGATCCTTGTAGGACTGTGGTTTGTTCAGTGGCTGCTCTTAAAATACAAGTAAGTAAAACCTTTTGAAAACTAAGTGCTGGGGAGGTGAAATACTGGTTTGCATCCAAATAAAACGAAGCTTCTTGTGATCTTTCTGATTTTATTTTCCCAAATTGAGAAGTTCAACAGTCACCTAAGAAACAGCCCTGGTCTTGTTTGCCTGCACAATTGACTTGAACCGTCTTCATGTGTGAAAAGCCATGAATTGGATGTGATGTGATGGTGTTCTTAGCTCAGTTGACTTTTCAGAGGCACAGTTCACACTGTTGTGAACTGGAAACCAACTTGGGATCAGTCAGTGTCTCTGTAGTTTGCCTGATGTAAAAACCTACCCTAAGATTATGATACTGGGACAGAACCAACAGACAGTGGATTCTATGATTCTGTGACAGTGGCTTAGGTCATGTACCTAAACAGTGCTTCATGAAAACGTGTGGTTTTGCTTGATATTAGATGGGACAGGTAATGTCAGACACAAAATATGTCAAGTTAATCATAAAGTATGCAGAAGTATTGATATATAATGAATTTTCACAGTCTTGGTGGTTGTCTGCTTCCTTGCACATACTGGTCAGAATTGCAAGGGTGAATTTCTCTGCCAGTGGAAGTAATCTGCTGCTTACCCTCTACAGAGTGTGTGCAGATGCTTAATTCAGGGTATTTATACAGCTGTAAATCCATACCTTTGGCTGTCTTATTGTAAGTTTCTGATACAAGGCCTTGTGCTGCTATGGCTGTGAATAAAGTGTTCAGAGTCAACTAGCATTAAGTACTGTGAGGTGGCATATCACCTTTCCTTTCAAAACCTAGGCACAATCATGTCCCCACGGCTGCCCAGCCCAGAGGGGGTCTCCTCCTTCTTTACTTGTGCAGTGACTCTTGTGACTCCTGTGTAGGAAACAGAAAGGAATGTAATTTAGCCCCACCATATGAAATAGAAGCTCCTTCAGTTCACTTCAGAAAGGGTAATTTATTGTTATTCTAGGGCTATAAAAACTGTGGAATTACCCTTTTTATTTTTATTTTTTTATGTGCACATATGTATAGGAGGAAGGATTTACCCCAGCTTGGCCTCTTGTTTTGTTTATGGCTGTAAGCTTCGGTATTGCTCCACTCTTGTGTTGGCAGCTGCACTCCAGCTTCTTTCCCCAGTGCTCCAGCTGCCTATAGTGAATGTGAGAGAACATTAACTTTCTTGGGTCTCGGAGCATAAATGTTCAAAACTGAGGGAAGCACATAGAGGAGGTGACATGAGATTGCTCTCAAGAACAGGGTGGCAGGTTAATAGGGCAGTATGAAGGATCAGATGCCTTATAATGGAACTGAGCAGTCTTTAGATTAAGGAACAGCAGAATCCATTAAGTTCTTGGAGATTTCAAAGCATTGAGACATTGGCTGATGATAAAGTGTGTTGGTATTTTTGATAGATGTGAAGATTTCCCCTTGTCCCCTCTCACCCTGTCACCATTTGGTTTGATGTGTTCATTTTCTACTTGCTTTAGAAGGGTTCTTTCTGGTGTTAGAGGAAGATGTCAGCTGGTCAGCACTGGTTGGTGCATGTAATGGTTATGTAATGCTTTGGAGACCAAAAGTTGTCTTTTATGTCAACAAACAGAGGTATTGAAGTCTGAGAGGCCCAATCTATTGGTAAGCAGCAGAAAGGGAAGAACAGGAGAGGTGCTCGTGGGAAAAGGAGCCCAGTGAGGTGGATTTGTCTGGAAGACCTCATTCTCATGGCTTTGGATGGTGAACCACTAAGTGCTATAAAAGGAGCAGAATTACTTTTGTGGCGTGGGTTATCATCTCCCTTTGAAACTTAATTCAAAAATAGAGAGAGGAAATTATGCCAGCTAGACCTTCCTCACTTCTGTGATCTCTGATGGCATCATTGCCACACTACATTTGAGATCTGAGGATAAGATGTGAAGCTAGATGATTGCTGGGCAGGATGAGCCTGGTTTCTTGCCTGGTTTCTTGCCTTCTCAGATGACAGAGGTACTGTTCATGGATGTCTCCAAGTGCAAGCTCAGGGTCACCAGTGAATGCGCCTGCATTGTTACCCATGAGCTGAATTGCAGCCAGTGGCTGGGTTGAACCTTTGACTGAAGGAGGCACACTTTTTAAACACTTTTGCTTGCCAAGCGGTGACATTCCTGTATATCCTACCAAGGTCATTATTTCCCAGTAACCTGATTTCATCCAGTCTAAGCCTGCTGGTCTCTGAATCAGTGACATACAACAGAGATGTGTCATTCATAATACTGGTCACTCGGATTGTCTTGTTTAGTCCAGGGATTGTATGATCATGTTAAATAGGATGGATCTATGTGCCTTCTGTGTTGAACTGCAGAGTTTGGGCCAAAATAGAAGGCATTGTCTATCCAGCTAACCACAGTACGCTGTTTCCCTTTGGCTCCTCTTATTGCTTTCTTGCCTGAAAATTTGTTTTACCTTCAGGTAGAGACTGGAGTTTTGGGCTGGCTTTTGGGAAAGGTGCTGCATTTAGTACAGGAAAATCAGTGACAGTTTTCTTTGAGTTTCCATACAGAATACTGCCCATGGTGTTGCACTGGTTTCCCACCAGAAAGCAGGAGCAGGGTGGCTGTGCAGATCTTTGCTGGGGGCTCCAGGCTGCCCAAACCTTTTTGCACAGATACCATGGGGACCTTGAGAAGTTCAGGCCAGCTGCCAAGGCAGAATTAACTTCTCTGGGAAGCATTCCCAGATGTTTTGGGACAAGTACAATGCTGGGGTTTGGCCATATTTGACATCTAATTCAGTCTGCACGCTCATGGGATTGAAAAAGCAGCGTACTGGCTACCCATGTTGGTGAGGTCTGGAGAGTTGTTATAAGTATTGTCTTGGCCATAAAAAGCTTCGAATTTATACTTTGTAGCTGGCTTGTAATCACACACCCACACAATCCTTTTGAGAAGGGAAAATATGAAGCGTTTTAGAAAATGCACATTCTAGTACAGAGCACTTTCAGACTTTCGTAAGCTACAACGTGCTAAATACAGCTACACTAAGTAGGGTCATGGGGAATTTTAATTAAAAAACCCATGATAGTTCAGTGCTTATAAACCACTGCTGTTTCTTCAGCCTCAAAATACGGTGCTGCTAAGTTCTTAATCCCTAGCCCCCATTTGTCTTCATACCAGGTTTTAAAGAAAAGCAAGTTTATGTCTGGTTTTAAAGCCAGGCCCGAGTGTGAGATCTTTATTGGATCACCCTTCTAAGAGAGAAATACAAAACACAGGAAAACCACTGCCCCAATGGCATGGTGCCTTCCACTCTTAAATTTCTATCCATGGAGCTAAATTAATAAAGTATAACTTCTGACTCCCAGTGTTGTCCATGTTTACATCAGGAGAGGGAAAAAATACAAATACTGTGTTTCAGTAGCAGTAAGTACTGACGTGCGAATGCATTTGCACTGTCATAGTTGAAGCTTTTCTGATAAATGAAGACTCTCAAGTTGTTGTTGATCTGGCACTGTAAAGTCATATTCTCTGAGAGTGGAGCACTACAGCTGAATAACTCTGCCAAAAGCTATTAAAAATAAAAAAGATGGCCATTTTTGTGCTTTGTAAGAGCTCAGCTAGATAGACATACTTTTTTGTTTCAAAGTGAATACTTCAAAATAGCAACAGACGAATGCCAGAACTTGCAGCTTGTGTTATAACCCTTGCATTTCCCAAATGATCATAATTGTAAATGACAATCATTTAAAATCAGCTGAAACCAACAGGGGCTGTAACTCACAGGATGCAAAGGGTTAATGTGGTTAAAGTTATGAACCTGCTGTAACTGGATTTGCCATTGATTTTTGTAATGCTGGTAGTGATTCCTCTTTGCTGAACTCTGGGCCAGCTCAGATACAGGTTGTTTCCACCTTCATGGATGTGCCAAAGGTGTTTAGATGTTGTAGCTCTTTCCTTGTGATGTTACTAGCTGGTATGTAGCAGTGAAACTCAACAGGCCAGTTTCTGGGGCTGGCTATTACTCCTGAGTCTGATCTGCAGCTCTTTACCCCAGGTGTTCTTGCCAGTTTGCAGAACTGCATCATGGTACCCCAAAATCACATCTGTCCTCTCTGTTACATCAGCGATTTGCTGTCAGCCCTCAATGAATAAATCTCTTTGCAGCTGTGGCTGCTTGGGTGCTTGGCTTCCCATGAAAACACCCTGTCCTGTAGCCAGAGCAGTTCTGAATTTGTATTTTGAAGGTTTTGCTGCTTATGTGAATTGCTTCCTCTTTAATGCTGCTCAGGAAAAGATGTGTTCTCAGTTGTTTGGGTCATACAAGCTATTTCTTCTCAAGCAGCCCTTTGTAAGTACTAAATGCGTGTGTCAGCCAAAATAGACTTACTCCTTTTTATCTTATAATGGAAATACTGTAATTTTATCCCCTGCCTTGAATCGGAAATTAGTGACTGCAAAATGCTAATGGAGGGGTGTGGGGCATGGAATCCCTTTTAATGTGTTCAACACTAAATCTACACAGGCTTTTGTATTCTCATCCTTACATTTCCTGTTATCACCTTCATGTGTAATGTTAGTTGAATTGCTCTTGTGTTTCTCACCTTTAAAGTGTGAGAATATTTGCACAGTATTTCAGTATTCAGATGTATAATGATACCGTCACAAGTTTCAAAAGCATCTGGAAGAAAACAGTGGGTAGTCTTATTTACCTTCACGTGTTTTGTTTGCATTCACTGACCTCCTTATTTTTTCCTTTCCTTTTTTTCTCTTCCCTTCTAGGTCTATAATTAGCAGAAGATTTTTCTGTATAGTTGGCACACTATACCTGTATCGGTGTATTACAATGTACGTGACTACACTCCCAGTACCTGGCATGCATTTCAAGTGTTCTCCAAAGGTAAACTTTTTCTGGCTGTCTTTCCATATTTTAATCTGTATGTTTTTCCCTTGTCCTGCTGTTGCCACAGATATGAGCAACACTTTCTCAGTAATTGTTACTAATTTGAAAATACCATTTTGGCATGATGGGGATGTCTGTCTACAGATATTCATCTTCCCTCTTGGTGAAGGTGTTGATGGTTGCTTTGGGGCAGTATAGGTGTTCCCACCCTTTTCAAAGTACTAATCTATGCAATTTCTGTAGCCCTTTCAACTAATTTGCACAGTCAGCATGTGCAATCTGCAGAGGTGCATGTGTGAATCATTTATTTCTAAACACTTCAGGGTGTCAAATCCAAGTATGATTTCCATTTGAAAATGGCCCAAGGAGACTTTTCTAAGGCTGGTAAGACTGTCTCCTTTGTAGCTGTCTGTACCTATATATGTTTCTTGCAATTGTGTTAGCACAAGAACTTGCCACCTCCTCCCCAATCTAGCACTTACTCCTGTTTGTTAGGCTTGCAAAAGCTGTGGCTGAAACCAAGCTACTACAACAGAGATGCTTAGCCAAGACTCTACTGTAGTCAGCCTTGAAGGGTACTTCATATGCTCAGGGTGGAGATGGGACAGGGATCGTGTTGTTGCATCCATCTCATTATATGTAAACATTAGTTTAACTGTGGTCCTTACTGCAATGTGCTGCTTGTGGTAGGGAAATTCAGTCTAATACAGACTGGACTTCTAGAATAGGGGACAAGTTGCATGTATTAGACAGAAGTGCTCCTTCTCCATAGCAGTTTGTCTCCCTGCCCCTCCTGGAGTTGTTTGTCCTATAGCTTGATTTAAGCAGGAGGAAGAGGGGGGCGGGGGGGAAAGAACTATCTACTCCACACTAACAATACGCACAGTTCAACAGTTTTGTGTGCACAGCCAGGAGTTAGATGACAGGTAGTAAAATAGTGGTTCAACTTGGTACACCTGCTGTTGCTGTTTTGGTATGGGTTGCTGGTATGTACAAAGCCAAAATGTCTCAGTTCCTCAGGAAATAAAGCCAATGAATGTATTACACCAGTTGTCTGACAAGGCAGAGCATTTGCCAAGCCTAGTGTGGCTTTTTGAGAGACTGAGGTCTTTTGCAAAGAGAAGCAAGTGAGAGAGGAGTCAACATGGTATTTGATCAGTCAGCCATTATGAAATTAAAGAAAACACAGGTATTTATGGGTTGAAGTGAGTAAATCTGACATTTTTTGAAATGTACAGTGTTGGTAAATCTGTCTCATTACTCATTTACAAGTAAAGGCAATCCTACATTGTGCTCTTCTGTTGACCCAGTAAGATTAAGGATTAACTGGGCTTTCTTGAAAGCTATAAATATACTGGTGGGAAAAGAATAACCTCTCAACACCTTATGAGTTACATATGATTGTGAGGAGTAGGCTCTGAGAAGCTTCTTAATGTTGTGTAAGGAACTGCTAGCAAGAAATGTTAAATTGCTGCAAAGACCCTGTTTAAATCCATCAGAAATTATTTCCACCTCTTAAAGCAAGGCTGAGCTTTAAAAGAAAAGAAAATGCCTGTAGCAGCCAGCCAGGTGAATCTGTGTTTTCTTCTAACTGTTAAATGGTTAGCATGGATTTTAAAACTTCATCAAATGATGTAAGGATGCTGCACGTGTAATCACATGCATTGATCTTTTAGCCCTGCTCCTTCGAGCTCAGGTGGTTCCTGCTTCCTTTTGGGTCCCAGAGATGCTCAGTATGTCCTGGCTGCACTCGTCCCATGACATACATTTTCTTTGTAGATTTGTTTAACATTTGGAGTTGGTTTTGAGTTGAGAGCAGCAAAAGCAAAGTTTTGGGAGAGTACCAGCTGCCCTTTGGTCAGCTGGGAGGAGGGAGAGAGGCATCTTCACCAGAAGGACTTGATTTACTTTGATTTAGCTGTCCTAAGGCAAATGGAAGTTTTTTCAGAAATACCCTCTGAAGGTATACTTGTCATGGGTTGAAGGTGGGTCAGAGCAAATCCATCAGGTGTAGAGGAACATACCTGTTGTTCATATGCACTGTGTGAGAGAAAGCCAGTGCAGAATCATAAAATAGTGAGGGTTGGAAAGGACCTTAAGATCATCTAGTTCCAACCCCCCTGCCATGGGCAGGGTCATCCCACACTAAACCATGCCACCCAAGGCTCTGTCCAACCTGGCCTTGAACACCGCCAGGGATGGACTATTCACAGCTTCCCTGGGAAACCCATTCCAGTGCCTCACCACCCTTACAGTAAAGAACTTCCTCCTTATATCCAATCTAAACTTCCCCTGTTTAAGATTGAACCCGTTACCCGTTGTCCTGTCACTACAGTTCCTAATGAAGAGTCCCTCCCCAGCATCCCTATAGGCCCCCTTCAGATACTGGAAGGCTGCTATGAGGTCTCCACGCAGCCTTCTCTTCTCCAGGCTGAACAGTCCTAACTTTCTCAGCCTGTCTTTGTATGGGAGGTCCTCCAGTCCCCTGATCATCCTCGTGGCCCTCCTCTGGACTTGTTCCAACAGCTCCATGTCCTTTTTATGTTGAGGACACCAGAACTGTACACAATACTCCAAGTTTTGTACACCAGAGTTTGGCACTGTCCTCTGACAAACACTATATATGTTTCTTTTGAAATGTGAAGTGGATGAAAACAATTTGAGGACTTTCCAACGCAGAATGGTGGGAGGCCTTAGAGTTTGGAATGAAATACTCTCTTCTTCTCTGTGTTGGATCTAGGTTTTGGCAGCTGGCCATACAGCTTGGGCAGTTCATCCTCTTTACTGTTGGATTATCATCTCTAGGGCCTGTGCTATTACGAAGAAGATGCATTAAATTAAGCTTGATTTATTTTGGAGTGCATTGCCTCTTGAACAGAAGGAAAAACAGATGTTTAGAGAACATGACAAAATTCTAGCTATAGCTGGAAATACTTTCTAATTCCTTTTTATTGGTGAGGCTGGATTTTTGAGACTGTATTACAGAATTTGTAGGTTTTCCAAGAGTCATTATTCTAAACCTCACTGTATATATGTGAGTTTCATATATATATATATGTATATATATATATACACATGCCTGTTATACATCCCAGTGGAAGAATATAATGAATAGAACCAGATCTGAACCCATTAGCTGTGTTTGGAGAGTCCTGGTAGAAATATTTTTCCTGCACAGCCATGAACATTAGCAAAGGCTGCCAGGAAAACCTCGGAGAAAGATTATGCCTTTACATAGTGTGAGCAGTAAGTACTTATAAATAACATACTGTGCTTTTATGTTTTGCTCTTCTACCAGCTTTTTGGAGACTGGGAATCTCATCTGCGAAGGATAATGAAATTGATTGCTGGTGGAGGATTGTCCATCACAGGATCCCACAACATGTGCGGTGACTATCTGTACAGCGGTCACACCGTCATATTAACTCTTACGTACTTATTCATCAAAGAGTGTAAGTTTGTTAATGTTCATGTGTAATTTCCTGTTGTATAAGTCTTTGCTAATTGATGAATTATTGCTGTACTGATTGGAAAATACAATTAAGATAAAAGTGCATGCTTTTCCAATTAAATAAAAATAATAGTACTTCTAAGACATAGGGCTTATTGAAAAAGAAAACCTTGGAAACAAAATAAAATACTTTACTATGTAGATGACTGAATTAAGCATCTTATTTTTAAAAAAAGAAAAACCCATAACAAAACAAAAACCAGTTAAGAATATAATTGAAACCTTCATTTCACCCTGCCTGATGAGTGGTATTTCAGCTATGTATTTCCTAGTCTCTCAAGACTCCAGATGAATGCCATGCTAAATGCAAGGTTGCTCGTTTTGCAAGAGTCAAGCCTTAGTATATGCATTTATTTGTTATGAAAGGCAAAAAGAAAGGATTACTGTCAATGTAGAATCAGTACTGAAATAGAAATAAGTTAATTTTTACTGACCAAGGTATATCATATATGTATTGGGCTTGTTTCTCAAAGATTTAATAATGTTTCTATTTCCCAAGGACCTGATTACCCCTGAGCACAACTTTAAGTTACACCTTTAGAGAATGATACCTATTTTGTGATTTAAGCATTCCTACTTTTAATCTTAATGGAGGCATTGCACTACCCACCCAGGGTTGCAGTCTGCATCCTCTGCTAATTACAGCAGTAGTCTTGCATGTTAGTAACATCACATTTTGAAATAATCATTGCTTGTGCTTCTTTCCAGATTCCCCACGGCGACTCTGGTGGTATCACTGGCTTTGCTGGGCACTCAGCATGGTTGGGATGTTTTGCATCCTCCTTGCTCATGACCACTACACTGTGGACGTGGTGGTGGCTTACTACATCACTACAAGACTTTTCTGGTGGTATCACACAATGGCCAACCAGCAAGTGAGTTTCTCACAGCCTTTGGATCTGCGTGGCTCTACTTGCCATAGTGTGGTGGTGGATGAATTTCCACACTTTGAGACTTTCTGCAGGAGTAGGAGTGGAGTCACCCATGTCTTGTGAAACATTCCTCTCTTACCACTTCACATTGGGTTTGCAGGAAACAAAAAGGCGTCATCAGCTGGGTTCATCTTGAGTTATGACTGCAAAAATATCTGAAGGTCTTCCCACAGGCAGGCCTCTCTGCTTCTGCTGTATAACCTCAGTTTTTGAAGTCCTTCTGAATCTGAGCCAGTTGGCCAGTTTTGCGATAAGCAGAACGATCCATTTAGATGTAGTGAGGTTTTTTTGTGCCTCTGTATTTATTTTGGTTTTGTTTTGTTGAAGCCAGCTGGGTTTTCCTGGAATTCTGTGGTTTGTATACTTTAGTTAGATGGCACATCTCTTGAAGAATATTATGAAGCCTTACTACAAATGAACCAGTTTTCCAAAGTGTTTCCAAGTGGCAGTAAGATTCTTTGACCAAGGGAAATGTTTTGCTTTTGCAGCAGAGAACAGGCTGTTCTTGTCCTAAGGCCCAAGTCTGGGAAGGCATGGAAAATAGGGTGACGAGGGAAATACTGAGAATGAAGAGCTGCTTAGGAGGAGGCAGCACCTGATTTGTAATAATCAACCAGGGAGCAGTGGTAAATGATTCAGAGGTCATATGAAGAAGTCTAAATGAGGTCTCATGTCAGTTCTTACTTTCCTGCCAGTGAACTAGATCAATAAGAAATGAGGTTACAGTGCTGAGGAATGTGAGAGAAAATGCACAAGTCTGTTATCTGTGGGAAAGACCTAATGAGTTAAAAGAAACTTAGGTCTGTAACAGCAAATTGGCTTCCAAATACTTTCTGTGCAACATGGAAAAAGACACTTTGCTTATCTGTTGCCTATGACTCCTGTTAATTATGTTTAAGAAAGACCCAGTGTGATGGTAGGAAATTAATTAATAATATGATGGTACAAAGTTTTAGATTGTATCAAGGTCTTCTACCTACCATGTCATATTATTCCAGTGGTTCTGATGCTACTTGAAGCTGTACACCACAGTCAGACCCTGTGGTACATTTTTACCACCAAATGCCTAATTGCAAAGAATGCACTTTGATGCTCAGTCAGTTTGAGAACCACTATGTTTGATATCAGTCTGTGCCCAGACTCTTGTTATGCACCATCAGACTGACTTCTACACTTTGCATTTGCTTCTGGGCTCTTTCAAAACAATGGTGCTAAGTGGCTGTACTTCCAAACTGGAAGCGATTGAAGTCAGGATTGCCTTGAATGCTAATGAGGACTTGCTTCAGAAAAGTCCTTTGCCTTACTGTATGGAAATGTACCTGTTTTACTGCATGGTGTGACTTAGAAGATTGCTCAACATTGCTTCCCTAAGCTGCTGAGATGTTGGGAAATGCTGAACCCTGGATCCTTACCTGAGCACGTCTGTGTGGTATTTTTTTTCCTGGTGCTGCTCCATTTGCAGGTGGCTGTGGCTTGTGTCTGACCTTTAAATTAAAAGCCCACTAGGGCTAAAGTTAACTTATTTTACATGTGAGTTCATGACATGGAAAGAAAGCTTAGCATACAAGCCCCATGCTTGCACTTTCTGGTGGGCTGATACAATGCTTCCCTGCTCTGACATTGAAAATGTGCAGCTGAGTAGTTGGATAACTCCCTTGGTGCCTGCCCACTCCTTGTGTTTCAGCTATGGCTTGCGCATAGCTAGGAGAAGTGAAGGGGTGGTTTGGGGCCATTTGAGAGTATGTGGAGGGCAGGGCAGGGTTCATTACCTCCTCCAAATGGGTTGAGGCATGTGTTGCTCATAGCTCTGTAGGCACATGGCTGGGCTCCAAAGATATGCTTGAGCTACATGTAATTTCAAAGATACCTATGCAAACAGCTGTGCTTTGGGTTGGGTTGGTGTTTTTTCATTCCCAAAAGAAAGGAGACCCCAGTCCTTTGGGCTATTGATTCTTATGGGACCATAGAACAGCTGAGGTCTTGGTAGCTTGGCTTCTCTTGGGCTTTGTCCATGCAGATCTGTTTGAGAGGTATGTCTAGATATGAAGAGATTTTTGGAAGCAGCTGTAACCAGGACACCACTGATGAACAGTAGCAAATTATGTGCTATGAAGTTGTGCAAGTAAGTCATGTGCTCTTTTGTAATTCTCTTTTTTCTGATTATCTTTGTGCAGGTGCTAAAAGAAGCTTCCCAAACTAACCTCCTTGCAAGGGTCTGGTGGTACAAGCCCTTCCAGTACTTTGAAAAGAATGTCCAAGGAATTGTACCTCGCTCCTACCACTGGCCCTTCCCCTGGCCGGTGCTGCACCGGGGCAGGCAGGTGAAATACAGCCGCCTGGTAAATGACACATAACAGCATGTCAACAGACAAAATGGGGGGGGGGAAAGGACCTGTCCCAAGTGCTAAGAACTCCATATGAGAAGATGCCATAAAAAAAAAAAATCAACTGCTCCCTAACCCTTTCTTTCAACGGTTCCCTTGACTTAACCTATTCAGTTACCTGGTAAGCACTGTGATCTTTTTTTCTTTCCAAAGGATCTGCGTTGGACAACAATAAAGAAAATTTAACTTATCATGCACTGTTACACATTTCTTGTTAATAGATTTGGGATTTACATTTACCCATCACCATGTTCCTTTGTATATGATGCGACAGCATAAATGAAAGCTTTTATATCATAAGTTCTGGTCTTTCCAGTCACGTCTGGGAATAAAGCATATTATTTTCTTGGGAAAACATACTTTTCATATCTCTTGCCCCAAAGATTGGGCTGTAAGCCATTTTCTAGCAAATGACTATGTGAAGGTTTCTAAATACCTGCCTTGGGTAAAATCAAGAAATCTTTCTACCTGTTGCACGACGCTATGAATAAGGTGATAGACACAGGAAGGTTTGGTAATCTTGATTTTGTAGAATCTGCAGTGACTGTGTCAAAAAGTGCAAAAAAAAAAAAAAAGTGCAAAAAAAAAAAAAAAGTGCAAAAAAAAAAAAAAAGTGCAAAAAAAAAAAAAAAGTGCAAAAAAAAAAAAAAAGTGCAAAAAAAAAAAAAAAGTGCAAAAAAAAAAAAAAAGTGCAAAAAAAAAAAAAAAGTGCAAAAAAAAAAAAAAAGTGAAAAAAAAAAAAAAGTGCAAAAAGAAAAAAAAAGAAAAAAAAAGTTGTAAAGTGGTTTTCTAAGTATTTCCTAACTTTATTTTTCAAAATGTGTATGAAAATTAAATTTAAAAAGATTTTTACATGTCAGAGGATAGAGAGTTAAAATTTAAAGAAAATGCTTCTTGGGAGAGAGAGATTCGTCTATGTTTCTAGTGCCTTTCTTGTCTTGATTGTATGGTCAGTAGGCAGTCTTAAATGTTTTTATTTAATATAAAGTATTCCATGAAAGCAGAATTATATATACTGTATAATTACTAATTTTTGCATTTATAGCTAAATTAAACTGGAAATTTGCTTATAATGTTGAAAATGCCATGTATAGGGGAAAAAAAAAACAAGTAAAAAGGGTCCGATCTTGCTCACACATTGTGGGCAGGTCACACTAAAAGGTATCACTTTATTGTCTACTTGGTAGCTGTATTTTAAAAAGAAAAACAGCCATGAATTCCAGTTTTTTAAGAACTTTACAAATGATCACTGAGTGAACTACAAATGGTTTCTCCATCCCATATCGAAATGTTGTTGAAAAACAACAAAGATATTCTATTTCTTTAAAATATTTGTGCAGAAACTGCATGTAATTATAAGTTTCACTCCTACCATACATACTGTATGTTTGGGGAAGAATTCTATCCTAAACTTGCCAATGTGCAGAGCAAAATAGTTTTTTTTAAAGAATGAAGAAGAGAAAATATATATATATAAATATATATATATCCATTCTGTATTTTACGTGAAGCAGAGTTATCTTCTGTAGGGTTTTTGTGTATTCACAAGGTGATATTTGTATTGTAAAACAACAATGGTGAAGGAAAATAAAGAGGCTTTTGAAAAATGTAGTTTCCTTTATCTTTTTAATATTAAGTTTAAATTGAAAGCTGGGTTTATTCTTCCAAACCTTGCCTTTAATTTTATGTGTTATTGCACTGTAGGCCATCAAATTTGGACTGTATGGAAACTGCATTGGTTTTGAATTGCTGTTCGTGTTGGGCAAAACAGTGCCTTATCTGAAATAAATGCTATGCAATAGATTCTGATCGTGTGGGAGCTGGGAGCAGATGGGAGAAGCCTTCCTGGGAGCCATCACCAGGGCTTGAAAAATCTACTGTGAAACTGCTGGGACGGAGCGCATTGCAGGGTAAACATCCATGACTGCAGGATCTACTGGTCCTGTCACTTAAATGTCAGAAAGGAAATAAAGAAGTGAAAGTGTCAGTTCCTTTTTTGGAGGTGGGATGGGTTTAATTCCACTTCTTTGCACTGCTCCTTAGTCTTGGCCAAAAACTTCCTTGGAGAATTTCTGGAGTGTTACTTCTGCTGCTTTGTCTCACTGTTGCTTGGGATGCTAAACAAGACTAACCCATTTCTTATCAGTTCTCTTTCTCCCTGGGAGAGAGGGGCCATGCTTCTTGGCAAAACTCTTTGCAGCAGTATTTGCAGAGCTGCCTGCAAATTCCAGGGATCTGCTCTGCACACTTTACCTTCAGTTGATGGTATTAACTTGGCAACTCTGTGGATGAGAGTAGATTTAAAATAGAAAGCAAACCCCCCCAAGAGAGAATTCACGCTCCCGGATGTAAATGAGCTAGTAGATTTTTCAAGACCTGGCATCACGCACATCAAAACCATTGACCTAAGTAAATGTATGGATATATGCACATGATATTAAATGGAATCTGCTGAATTCTGCATTGTAGTGTCTGACTTACTGCATGACTTACTGGCTAAACGTGGTTTCATGTTTTTTCACAGCAGAGCTGTGCTTTGGTAAAGCATGCTATCTTGAGAAATAACTGGGCAAGCAGGGACATGGAGCTCAGCAGTGTGGCATTGCTCTGGGTGCTGCCCGGTCTGGAGGAGGGGCCAAGACAGTATATATTTGGGACAGAATTATTGTGCATCAGTGTTAACTCCAGACTGTGATGCTTGTGCTGCTTTGATTTCCTCCCCTGTGAGTATCTGCTTGCCAGCACCAGCTTTTTAAGATGGGTAATGGCTTGTGATGGCACCAGTGCTGCAAGGATCAGTGCGTGGAGTGCAACTGCTCATTCTTTAGCATGTTGCTAATGGTTGGGGATCTCAAATTTCCCACTGCTGAGCAGTGGCATTTTCTGCAAGCCTTTCAGGTGTGGTACATGTACAGTGATTCTTCAGCCTTTGCTTTCTGAAAGAGCATACCCATGGGTGATGGAGGTCTTCTGAAGTCTTTGAACACCCATGCTTGCCTTTGTGTTTCTGGGGTGAGATCATTGGGCAACTTACAGGGGTAATCCTGTTTCCAATTAGAGGCTGAACCACCACGTACATCATTCACTGCACTGGTGCATGGGTGCATAGTGTGCATCTACCTTGGCAAGTGAAACCTGTGCTATTTGAGTGCACATGGACCTTTACTTTTTGATCCCCATCAGAGAAGTGAGCATGGCAGATTTGGGCCAGTGTAGAGCAGGAAGTCAATAAAAGAGCTGAAGCCTGGTGGTGTGCTGCCCTGATCGAAGCAAACAGCTAATGTCTTTTTCTGCATTGTGCCAGTAAAGCCACCTTCTCTTGACTTGTGATTGAACATCGAATTGTTTAGTTTGAGGTCATTTGTAGGATGATAGACATGAGCCTGGTTTGCGTGTGGAAAGGTAAACCTTAACACATCCTGTGCAGATTCCAAGAGGCTGAAGTTTGAAAAAGGAACCTCCACCAGAGAATGATGGAAAATGACAGCTTGAGGTAGAAAAGGACCTGACAACTGTCTTGGGTCCTGGACAAACAGAAACCAAGACTTTTGCAAGGAGGGTGGACTTTGATGTTGCTGAGATCCATCTGAGTTTAGCTTTTAGTCCTTCCAGATGGAGAAAGTTTTAAAACCCTTAATCTACAAGGGTGGGAAGTTTTTGAGGAGTGCAAGCTAAGCGAGGGTAATGATCCCTTTGTTTTCTCTACTCTGAAAAGATTCATTAAACCCTATCAACCTCCCCGCTCCTGCTTTTATTCAGGGACAGCTCAGTGCCCTTCGGCTTATCCTTGTTCTGGTACTGACGTATCAGAGTGCTCCCCTAAGACAAGCCACCACAGGTTCCTGTTTTGCCAACTTACACTACCAAATTCAGCAGATACTGGAAGCAAACGTTTTCTGGAAGGATTTATGGCTGGTTTTTGACCATTTCGTAAGGACTCCTTCCACAACCATGTGCCCAAAATAGAGATGAACGCTTTGCATCATGCAGCGTAGTGTTCCCATGCATCTCCTGTAACCTGGCAGGAATACACATTTTCCTTGTAGAAAATGAACATAAATTTTCTAGCACTGGTGCATCTTAATGTAATTTATGCCACTGGTTATTTGTGTATGCCATAGGCTTGGCAGGGAATGCTGGTGAGCACCAGGATTTGGGCATGACGCTCTGCACATCCTTTGTGCAGCCTCGTTTAAGTAGTAAGCACATAGCTAGCAAAGTTTGGGAGGAGGTGGGAATCCCCCAACTTGACTGCAGGTGGTTTTCTGCAGCAGTCCCTTAGCCCTGCTGGTTACTCTTGCTGGCAGATGGTTGGCATGTAGGCATAGGTGGGCATAGAGCAGCCCACCTTGTTCATTTTGTGCCTGATTTTTGCCCAGAAAAGGCCAGTGGGAGTTTGGAAAGGATCTGCCCAATTCTGCATTGCTCTTTTTCAGTCTCTGGGCCCAGGGAGTAAGAAGGTTTTCTGTATCTTGTGCCAGAGCTCTTCTGCTTTGTACATGCTGCTTGGCTTTTCCTCGGCTCTTCCTCTGAGTGATGTTTTCCCCATGTTCTCCCACATCCCAGGTAAGTGCATTGCCGGTGGGGCTGATGCTGTGTGTGTTTGAGCAAAACATCCATCCAGGGCCTGGGCCTGGCTCTGATAAATATAGCTTTGATGTGAATGAAGTTAATGTCACCGGAGCATTTCCAACAAATATTTCTAAATGTGTCCTGTTGCCAATTGATCTTGTTGCAGGTTGGTGAAAGAGGAAAGGGGGAATGGGTTAGCTTAGGGGAATGTGATTTGGCCAGGAAATGGTGGTCTGAAGCCAAAGTTGGCTGCTGTAGTCTTTCTTATCTCATACAGTCCTGAGCACTGAAAGTGCTGCCAGTTTAAACTTCGAAATCTCTGAAACAATTTTACTCTCAAAAGGCCACTATCAAAACAATGTCTCTCTTGAACACCCCTCCTTGGTGATGAGGTTGATCCTCCAGGTATTACTATGGGGTCCAGCTGTTTTGGAGTTGGTTCCACCCCTTTAATATGATAGGGACAACTTGCTGCAAGAGCTTTCCCTGTGGGGTACCTTCACCCCCTGGATGGGTCAAAGCTCTGCTTCTGCCCATATAATGTTTTAGTGCATCTTCCTCCCCAGGCTTTGCAGAGCAGCTGCAGTGACAAAGGGTCTCTCCTTTGGATCCATTTATGATGCAGTGGGTGACTTTGGACAGCATACTCCCTGACTCTAATAATTGCTTCTGCTCAGGCTTCTCCACTGATTGCCTGCAGCTGCAACACACACCAATCACAGCGTAGAATTTCATAGCTGCTGATTTTCATTTTCCCTGGGAGAAGGATATGCTGCCAGACAAGATATTTGAGCAACCCTCTGGGGGTTTTGGTTCATTTCAGCTTCTTGCAGCCAGAGCCGGTTGGGTGCGATGAGTCTGAGCTCCACGTCTTGCGTGCGAAGTGAGGATTTGCATTTGCAATGTTGGCCGAGACAGCCCTCTGCTGGGTGACTGAGCCCTGGCTCTCCCCACAAGGTGACTTTTTTCTTTCCTTCTCCACTTAATATTTTATAGTCTTAAAGAGAGCACAGTAGGCAAAGAGCTCAGGACATCACCTGTTTCCCTGTACTGATGCCTCCTACTTGGCTAGAAGATTCAGGTCTCTACCTTCCAGTGCTGAAAGATGCTCTGGTTCATTATTTTTTAGCCCATCCGTGTACTTTCATGCTTTGCCTGCATTTTGACAAGGTGTCTGAAACACACATTCCCGTTGCATCTGGCAGCCAGGTTGTTTTTTGTTAAATCCACAGTTACCTGTTTGTCAGAGACTCTGGTACTTGCTCCAGTGCCCTCCTTGTCATTTGGCTTGCACCAAATTGTTCAGGGAAATGAAAATGTGGCGCTTTTCCACATCTGTCCTTTTCTACCCTATATTCTTCCCATGGAAGGAATGACTCTTTGTGAGGTCATTCTGCACTTTAGCCTGTGGGAAGCCTCAGCTAGGCTAGGGGAGCAGTAAGGGAGGTACTTCAGCTTTGAAAGCAGTAACATTATGTATGAGACAAGGAATGTGTGTTTGGCCTTTTGCTGCTGCTTCAGATGATTGATGGCAAAATATTTTTCATATGTGGTGAAGCTTTAACCCACTGGATTTAATCTGTGAATAGATTTAAGGCGTATGATCTGAGGAACTTTTGGGTGTTCCCATGTCTGAACATCAATCAAGTATGAGACAGCAGCAGACCATTGCCAGGACTTGGTTGTCCGGAAGGGTAGAAGGTCCTTACTCATACCACATCCCACGACAGGATTTTAGTAATGTTTGGTAGATATCCCTTTCTGGTCAGCTATTGTCGAGTGATCTGCACATGACTTGAGTTCAGAAACTGTAATTGTTCCAGTTTTACTACCTTTGCAAAAGCCCTTTTCCCCATTCAACCTGCCTTTCCTAAACTTCCCGTGCGTGCTCCCAGACATATTGTCCAGCAGGAAGATCACCATTTATCACTACAGATAGGTCTGATTTGCTAGCAGGAGCAGCTTTCAGCCATGCCATGGACTTGTGGTGATTCCACAACATGGGGTGCTGTCTCCCAGTAAGCTGCAAATACCCACATGTCACATCCCACAGAGCTGTTGGTTTCTTTCCTGGAAAATACCTTCTCTGCTCCCAAAAGCTGTTTAGCACATGTGCTTGAGGACCTCAAGGGATGCCAGAGAGCCCAGTGCTGGGTGTGCAGCATGTTTTTGTTGTGAAGCTCTTCATGGGCCTGCTCTTCTGGTTTTCTTTGGCATCGCTTTTGTCGTCCTCTTGCTTTTCCACTGAAGTTTTAGGTGCTACTTGTGCCCACAGAAAGAGGTTCTGGGCCTCAGTGGTGTGTTTAGAACTGGCTTTAGCCATGCTCCCTTGTGTCACTGAAGCCCAAGCTCAGACAGCTTCTGTGAGCAGGCAAAAGTCATGTCCATAGCTGAAGCTCCTGTTGAACCCAATGGGATGAGCTCTCCCAGTGGGGGTGGCAGATTTGACTTTACCAGAGGAACTAGAGGTTTCCTGAAGCCATTGAAGCCATTCACAAAACAAATACTTGAAGAGCTGAGATCTTTGGTGGAACGCCTCAATTTTTGCATTAGCCACTTAGCACAAGATGTTCCAGAAGGAAATCACTGACTCAAGTGTAGGGCAACCAACCAGAGTTTGAGAGAAATCTGGTGCTATTGCTTGGTGCTTCTGGATCAATCTGTGTGCTAGTCTGGTCGTGGGGTTGGATTCAAACACGGCCACCAAGTTCATGTCATGTTCGTGACTTCAGGCCTTCAGCTAATGGAGATACCTGCTGCTGCTTGGAGCAGGTGTGTGAGTGTTTTTACCAGGAAAGGTGGAGAAGAATATCCATGGATAGCTTCCTGATCAACCCCTGTTTTGTTCCTGCCAAAGCCTAAGCAGCTTTTTGCTGACAACTCCATGCAGAAACGTTATCTTCTGCCATCAGTATCCTCCTGTGTCCACGTAAAAAGGACTTTGGCCATTCTTTATAAAATAAACAGCATTATCTAAGAGGCCACGTAATTGCTTTCCCGTCCTCACATCCAGGATCACGGCTTTGCTGAACATTGTGGGTCTGTACAAGTAACGTGCCCATGTTGAGAAGATGGTGGTTTAATTTTCTGCTTAAGGAAGCAAGTATTTAGTAAACAGGCTTGACTCAAGGTTTCTGTCCTCCAAGTGATGAAGCCTACAGCATGTCTGACCTCACTGGAGAACTGCTCACTGTTATGGGGTATTTGCAATGGCTTCCCAGGGCAAAAAAAGATTTGCACCCTAGAAACACACCGGGTCAATGCAGTGGCAGCAGATATCCTGCTGGAATTCTGGGTCTGTAGAAGGTGGTGCAGAATGTTCCAGTGTAATAAAGAAAAGCCTGGCAAAACAGTGTTCTTTCTTTGTTTTCTGATGCGCTCCAGCAGAGGCAAACAGAGCTTCATCCAGATTAAGCAGTAGATCTGTCCTCTTCCCAGCAACGTATATGAGGTGAGTGATATCAGCAGGTAGGTCTCTTCTGGACTTCTTTTATAATGAGTTTTACAGAAAGGTGGTAGAATTGGTATGAACCTCCAGGAGGACCTTTTGAAGATGTTCAAGAACCCCACACCTCATCCAGCAGATAGTTGTATGAGGCAGCGGGTGTTTCACCCCCAGACATGGGGCTGCACTTACAGGTAGGAAATAGTTTCTGATAAAATGCAAAAGAACGTGAGTTTTTACTTTGGGCCATTATGAGATGTCTTTTGTCTGTCAACCAAAACTCACTTGTGAGTGGGAAAATGAGATGGTTGGGTTGCTGTCCCAGTGATGTCAAAAAAGCAGAGATGCTTTAGAGGAAGGTTTTATTCTCCTCCTGTAGCAAAGGCAGCCATTCCTTTAAGCCTCACTGCTTAAAGCATTGCTTTTATTTACAGTTTTTACAGATGAGATATTTTCTGCTTGTTTGGCTTAGACAGGACATGGCAAATAGCCCTGTTCCTGGTGGGGGCAAATTGACTCCTGTTGTGATTGCATCCTGCATTCCCAGCTGGCCCATGGAAACCTCATGCACTGCTGTGGGTTATCCAAAAATGCTTGTTGCAAGAAGCACTGCAGCTTTGAATGAATGTCTACCACATGTCAAATTCAACTGAAGCCACTCTGAGCCTCCATTTGGAAGGAGCTCAGACAAGAGCAAGTCTTAAAGCTGGAACAAACTGCTGTAAGACCACTTGAAGGACCATGAGAATGAGAGGGGAGGAAGAGATAAACAGCCAGACTTTAGGCCATTTCTCTTGAGTGGGGTGGGCAACAGTGAAGCCCCACTGATGGAGTGTTACATCCTTCCCCTTCACAGTCTGTGGGAAAGCCAGTGCTCTGATAAATTCAGGGTTGAAATGGTGATGGAGAGAAAAGGAAGGAAAGCAAAGGGACAGAACAGATGAATAAGTACTCTATTTACTTCTGAGACTTTTACTTAAATATAAGTTTTCCATGGGAAGAGCACCTGGAAGACCCAGGGTATGTTGGAAGTCCTTGGTGTCCCACATGTACCTTCCCTCTTTATCTCTTTGGTGATTTTCCCTGTTGTCATTCCTGCACACTGATGTTGGAAGACCAGGATGGAGGAATCCAATTTCAGAAGGTTTACTGAGAAGGTTGTGGTCTCCTATGCATTTATATGGTAAAAACTTTGTTTTATATGGTCTTGGCTTTGACCAGGAAGTGATGGTTTTATGCAGGCTGGTTTTGAAGTGAAATGTGGATGCTGGAGGAAAGTGTCAGTTCTCTGAAATGATCTGGAGTGGTGAGAAGCTACAAAATAAGGAGCAGAAAGGGAAGCAAACGGTTAGTATTTTTAAAGAAAATTTCCCTTTTCTTTTTTTCGTTTATTTTTTCTTTCTTCCCTAGAGGTTCACATACGGGTGTGCTGTGAGTTCTCTTTCATTGTTATTTGGAAGTACAACCTTTGCTGTATAAGGAAATGCACATTTGCAAATCTGTTTATTGGGTTTCCTCTTCTCAGCTTTGCCTTACTGTGTCAGTGGATCCATGATTCATGAGTGGCTTTAGAAGTTCTTTTTTTAAGTAAGGGTGTGTTAACAAAATATTTTATCTTTCTGAATTTCCAAATGTATGAAATGGGTTTTAAGATAGGAAAAATAACATTGTTTTATCCTCTGATATCTCTTTACATGATTTACCTACAAAGTTGCTCTAAACTCGTGTCGTTTAATCTCACGAAGTGAGAGGATCCACAGTCTCTTGAATGCTCCTTGTCAAATATTATCAAGTGATTAAAACCTGGTACCTGGTGTCATATGAGAAATCAAGAGCATCGACCATGAAAGTCAAGACCAGCTGAGTGTTTCCAGGAATGGTTGGGTGGTAGCATCAAACCAAGTAGACCTGCAATGGCTTTGCTGGCTTGTTCCATAGTTCTCTGCAGCATTTGAGTTATTCTGAGAATGAAAACCCTGTGCTGTTTGCAGCTACTGGGTGTACCTGGAAAGGGTACAAACTGCTGTTGTGTGATAGCAGTGATGCGTAAGAGCCATTTTTTTGGTAGGATAAAATACAACGTTCTTTGGCCTCATTTAGCACAAAATGAGAAGGGGAAGAAGTTGGAAGACTCTTGGTCTTGGGGAAGATGATGATCTGTGCAAACCGTTTCTTCTTATGAGAATATTGTCTTTGAGATATATCTTATATATATATATATGAGAATTTCATCTTGTGACATGTTATGACTTGATACTAGCCCAGATTGATGTGTAGTCCCAGGCTATCCAGACAGTGATGGAAAACTACCTCCCAAAGGAAATTTCTGCGAAAGGAAATGCCTGCGTGCATTTCACATGTGCCTACTTTCAAATCCCATGTTTTCTCCCACCTCCAATGTCAACTGCAACTTCAGGGATGTCCTGGCCCCTTCAGCCATGACTACTGTTGCTTCCTGGGCTCTGGTTTCCTTCCAGCCTGTATCTTGCAGAGTTGCTGATCTCAGCAATCAGTGGTTAATGAATACGTCCATGAGCATCCTACCCCTGATAGGGCAGCTTTTCCAGGGGGTTTTGTTTTTCAAGCTAGGTGCTCCAGTGTGGCCCCACTGGGGGTAAGCATCATGCTTCCAGTGGGGCCACAGTCCTCCCTTGTGGAGGTTGTCCTGAGAACCTGTCTGAGGAGGTGGATGTGAGGGTGCAGACGCCAGTAGGGATTGTTTCTCCTGAGAAGTGCTGGAAACAATTCAAGACTTCTCTTTTGAGCCAGTTATTTGTTTCTCACTAGATTGACAGTGGCTCTGAGGTGTTCCAGGGTACCTGTTGCACTGCCATGTGATGACCTCTGTGTACTCAATAAACACTCTCCTGGATACCATCTTGGTAATTCACCTTCTCTGGAGACCCTGAGCTGCATTTCCACAAGAAGGAAGAAGTTCAGAGGGATTTACCAAGTCCTTAGTGCTTCAGCTAAAGTCTTTGCAGTCCAGGAAGTCCCTTTTCTGTACCAAAAATCTTGTTGCTTCTGCAGTCCTGAGCCAGGACAGATGGATGCAGTCATGCCACCCAGGGGAGGTGGGGACCCACAGCTCCCCATAACCTCATGGAGCTTCCTTTTTAAAAGGAAAAATATTTCAGATATTCCCCAAAGCTTGTTTTGAGCTGCTACCAAGCTTCTTTTTCCTCTTCCAGCCCCAGCAGCAGCTACCTTGTCCTTTCCGGAGTTACAGAGCCATGGTGAGGTCTTTTCCTCAGTTCTTTACATATCATGGGGTGAGACTGGCAGGACACCCTATCACTATACCAGCTCCTTATAGTTCAATTTCTTAAGTTTTCAAGACAGTCCAGCAGATATACACCTTCAGGAAGAGCCCTTGCTTTTCCTGCCAATGCTCAACTTATTCCTGGCTCGTTTCTGTCCCAGAACCTGTCCCTCACAGTGGAGTAATTGACTGCTCATGGCTTTGTCAAACAACTGAGGCTCTTCAGTTACCTCCAGGGCCAATGCAGAATTTGGGGCTACCTTGCAACTCGAGGCAGGGTATTCCCAGCAGCATAGAGGCAACCACTGGTATCTGTCAACCCACAGGCTGTTTCTCCACCAGCGGCAAGGGCAAGCCCATTCCTCCTGTGTTGCAGCGAGGAGATAAATCTTGTCTCTCCCCACAAGCCGGTCCAAAAATCACAGTCAAAAGGCGATACTGAGCGTGACCTTGAAGTAATGACTCAGACTCCATGTGCTTGGCACTAGCTGGAACATTAACCCTTGGATTAGAGTGCATGAAAGACACACTGACGAAAGACAAAGCCTGAACCTTCTGAGATGTTTGCTTTTGGAAGCTGAGTGAGAGGGAAAATGTTGGAGGTGGTTCCAGCCTTAAATCTCAGCACAATATATGTTTGGTGGGGGAAGCAAAGAGGTATTGCTAGCGGAGGCTTTCATCCCCCCTGCCAGCAAGGGCAAGCAGTTTCTCTGTGGGGAAATGTGATGTGTCCCATCCTGTTTGGGAAGAGCAAACTGTCAAAACCCTTCAGATAAAGAATACTTTAGCAGCTGGTGAATTTATGGATGTTGCAACGCGAAGGAAAACAGATGGAAAAATATGCTTTCCAATAAATAAACCTTTTAACAAATAAAAACACATTAGTAAGATATATTTTGCACCTTAAAATACAATCTTGTGTTGAAGTTCTTCCTCTAGTAGAGTTTGGCAACCCTGGGGACTAATCTTCCATGAGGATTTGGAGTCATGGCCCAATGGGAAGCAGCAGCTGTCACACAAGCGGATCAAGCTGCACCAGAGCTGATCAGTGCAATCCCAAAAAGGTTATTGTAGAGAGGTAGGTACAGCTCATAACTTAAAGCAAACACACTGGGAAAAAAACCCCTATCATCTCCTTGTGCAGTATAAATTGTTGATTCTTCTTATCTTACGCAGTGCTTGACTCACAGGGCTATAACAGCAATAATTTTCAAGCTGCGCTTTTCAGCTTGAAACAGGTCTCCAGTGAAGAAGTTCCCCTTGACAGTGGGACGCAAGGGGGATCTCAGGTAAGTTTGCATGAGATTTCACTCAGATTTTATAGGACTCGTGTTTGCTTCTGTTAGTATTGCTTCAGCATTTTAATCAATTGGGGAATAGAAGCTGTAATAGCGCGTTGTGCCCGCGTGCTTAGGGCTGGTGCTGTAATGTCGGTTTTCTGGACAGGATGCGGTGTTTTTGCAGCTGCCAAGCCATGCTTTGAGAGTAAAAATGGGAGGAAGGGAACCTGTAATGTTAGATTTCTAGCCACTAAAATATATTGGTGAAATTCAGCAGTGATCATGACTGCTGTAGGTTACCATGGCAAAAGCAGTCAATAAGGAAGGTGACCTATAAGGAAGGTGACCTATAAGGAAGGTGACCAATAAGGAAGGTGACCTTTAGCAAGCCTGAGTGACCACTCAGCTGTCTTGTGATGTTCCATGTCACATCCTTTCCAAACCCATAAATGCTTATTTTAGCAGTTGTTTTCTGCAGGTTATCTGTTTCCAGGGCATGCCACCTTCAGGGAATAGTCCAGGCATGAGCTTTAGCAAGCCCCATGCCAGACTCACCATAAGGCAAATGTTACCTCCAAGAAGATTACAGGCTCTGCCTCACTCTTCCCCTTCTGATTACAAATCCATCCTTCCCCATCTCCATTCCCATGACAGCTTGGCTCCAGCCGAGCCAATGCTGCAGCTGCAGCAGACTTATTGGGATCATTTCCAAGTGAGTCAGGGGTATTCCCAAGGATGGAGACCCCTGACCTGCTCTAAACAGGGAGCCAGTCCTTTGGGACAGATGATATGTGGTTAGTCACAAGCAGAGAAATAGGATCTGCAGTAAGTTATCTACTAACACCTCTAAATGCACATGGAAATGTCCAAAGCTATTTTAAAGCCTTATTTCTACCTTGGACAGATGCTTGCAAGAAGGGCAAAAGACACATCTTTACTACAAGTGCGACTTCCCACCTGGCAAAACTGAAGCCCTTGATGTAAGCCTTGGTTGTCAGAGCAGGACAAATCAGAGGTCACCAGAGCTTTTGTCAGGGGACAAAATAGCGTATTTTACCACAGCCATGTTTTGAGTAATGCTTCTTGTTAATCTTTAACCCAAAATAAACCTCCATTCTAGGAGGAAGAACAATATTCAAAAAGCAAACCCAAAAGGCTCTCTGTATATGATGAAGAAAGCTGGCGTGTATATGCAGGGTCTTATTTTGGAAAGCTGTCACAGCCACTTCTTTTTCTAGGCACGAGAGAACTGCACTTGAGCATGTAATGGAGTGTGCTTTTTTCATGCTGAGTTTCTAGAGCTGACCTTTATTATGGTGACAATATTGTTATTTGATGTGCTCTGAGCACGCAAGCAACAGAAAAGCTGTGGGTCCTCGGGCCGCAGCACCTCCCTTGTCCACTGCAGCGGGGATGTTATTTAAAAGACTTCCTCAAGAGAGTGAGCAAAGTGTCCTGGGAAATGTGGGATTGGTAGTTCAGCTGCTCACCCTGCCCTATCTGGCCCTGTGACAGGGAGTGATCACTGCTCACAGGAGATACAGTTTTGCACTCTTAAGCAGATTGAAAACTAAGTCTCCACTTCCCATCCTAATCACTGCTGCTGCCACTGGGATGGGGGACGTAAACCGTCACCAGCTCTTTGAGGGTGCAATGTGCTGCTCTGAGCAATAAGTGCCCAACATCTGGGCTGTCCTGTCTGCGTTCTCCACGAGCTGCTTTCTGCTTTCACAGTGCCTCCACCATGTGTTGGAAGAGGACCAGGTGCTGCTTCTCCCGCCTGGAGGTGATCCTCATTGTTTGCCTGGTGCTGATGATAATGGTGACCGTGTTGCTTCTCGTCCTCCACTTTCTCGCCAAAGAGAGCAACGGCAAGTTGAGATATTTCAGTCCTGCCATCGCACCCTGCTCAAGTGTGTGTCCAGTGCAGTAATTTAAGTTGAAGGGATAGAGGAAGAGGGTCACTGAGCCATCGCCAAGTTTTAATAATCTTCTCTGCACATGGTCTGCTCACCCAGCTATAGCACAGTGCTGTTGCTGTCCTCTGTGGCAAGAGCACTGTGGTCAGAACCAGTGCGAGCGTCCCCCAGGGTGTAGATGCAAAACCTCAGGGAGGGTGGGTGAGGCTGTCTCTAGGGACCCAGACAACCCCTCTCCCAGGAGCTCCTTGCTCCTCACGCTGCACCAAAGGGCTTCACAGCTGTTGCAATCCCATCATAACCCATTTACATCTCCAAGCCCATCACTAGGCATGGGGTGAGTGGGTGTCAGGAGCTGCCTGAAGTTAGCTCTCAGTTCACTTCTAATGCACCCTGTGCTTGTCCTCTGGAGGGAAAAAATCTCATGGGGAAAGAAAAAATTTGAAAACTTTAGGTGTTTCCAGATGACAGGAACCCATTCCCAGAGCTAGGGTTCTCCCCTGCCTTGGATGTGGTATCACCTAACATGTCAGCAATGGCACCTTCCAGTTTCTAGGCTTTTGTCTTAAACTGGATGTAGGTCACACTTTCTTCATGCTTTTAGGTTGTAACACCTAAGAGTTTAGCAGAAGCAATTCTTCTCTGTGTTGTAATTCTTGGAGAAGGCAGAACAGTAGTTTTAATGGGTAGCCCAGTTCACTCACGTCATTTTAATGAAACAAACATCCTGTAGTTAGTCTGTGGCCAGTGTGTTTCACTTCCCTGATTTAAGTGACAGGCTGGAAAAGACCAGACTGGAAAGACTGCGTGTCCCTTTATCCTACTGCCATGCCTTGAGCAGCGGCAGTGGCTGGCTGGGAAAGGTTGTGAGAATGGATGAAGCACATAGAAGTATTTTCCCACAGCGTTATCTCAGCCTCAAGTGATTTGTGGCTCTGGGATTTCTTGAGACACAGATATACTTTTTTAATGTTTATTTTTAATTTAATGGCCCTCAGTGGCTTTTCTTCCCTGAGTTTGCCTAGGTGCTTTGTCTGCTCTGCAGAAGAAATTCTGCACCTTCATGGTGGCTGGAATGGGATATGAACTCATTCAAGAGTCCTTTTCCTCACCACTTGCCTGGAGATCATTGCCCAGAGCTGTTTTTTCCTTCTTCAAACTTCTGCTGGCTCTGCTGTGATTTTTTTGAGACCAGAGCACCAGTGCTGGACATGGGATATATTGGAGGCAGCAGGGCAACATATGGATGTGCCCCTCTTTCTTCTCTAGCTTTTCCCAGTATCTCTGACATTCCATCCTATTTTTCTCACTGCTTTTGAACTGAATATTTTTGCATTAAAACCGCTCTTACACACTCAGATCTGTTTCCTGCATGGTAGTGGTTGGCTTGGAGAGCTCAATCAGTGAAGCTGGGTTTTTTTCCCACCTCACTGTGACTCACAACCCATTTTACACAGTCCAGTGACCCTGTTTTGTGAGATCCCTCTGCAGTTCTTCATGCTGGTTGTTACCACCCTGAATGCCTTACCAGCCTCATCATGCTTTGACCACACTGACATACCATTGGACAATATCACCTGGATCTCCCTATCCACAGGCCTGCTGAGGCCTCTGGGGATATCAAGCAGGTTTCAGGCATGCAATCTCTTTAAAAAGGCTGGGTTGTCTCTTCTGTCCCTAGCTCTTCTTTCTCATGTGTACACTAATCTACTACTTATTCTTACAATAGATTCCAGCAAAGTAAGAGCAAACTACTTACTGGGTGTAGGTAGAGCTGACTGCACAGGACCTGTGGCAGAAATTCCTCTGGTAAGTTGGGGGAATTTAACATGGGGTTGGAAAAATACTGTTTTCATCATCTTGGAGCATTTTTTGCAGGACTTCTGGCTGAGAAGCTCTGCCTTGCCTAATGGTTGTTGTCTTCAAACGTTAGATGAAATTTCTTTGAGGCTGTGCCAAACCTGGTCTAGTGGAAGGTGTTCCTGCTTGTGGCAGGGAGGGTTGGAACTGGATGTCCTTTAAGATTCCTTCCAACCCAAACCATTCTATGATTCAATGATTCTTGCAATCACGGGGCAAGACATTTGCAGCTCTGAATGTTTGTATGTTGTATGAGTCCTCTCATCCTCTGGCAAATCTACATAGAAAAAAGACATGCAAATGAATATGTTGTTTGGTATTTTGGTTGTGTGGTCTTGATGGAGCTCTTTCCTTCCAGATGGGATATGCCAAGCTGGACCAGGTGGGTGGTGGGCTTCTCATGCGCCTCTACAGCCGGGCCTTCATCGTGGCAGAACTTGATGACTCCAGACGAGTAGTGTTTGTCAGCGCTGACATAGGAATGGTGTCTCAGAGAGTGAGGCTGGAGGTATGTGGCTGGAAGTAGAAGACTGTTGCAGTTTGTCACTGGTATTAGCATTAGGGTTGTAGTCATCACTAAATAATCATAGAATCGTAGAATAGTTAGGGTTGGAAAGGACCTTTAGATCATCTAGTTCCAACCCCCCTGCCATAAGCAGGGACACCTCACACTAAACCATGTCACCCAAGGCTTCATCCAACCTGGCCTTGAACACTGCCAGGGATGGAGCACTCACAACCTCCCTGGGCAACCCATTCCAGTGCCTCACCACCCTAACAGGAAAGAATTTCTTCCTTATATCAAATCTACTCCTGTTTAAGTTTCAACCCATTACCCCTTGTCCTATCACTACAGTCGCTAATGAAGAGTGCCTCCCCTGCATCCCTATACACCCCCTTCAGATACTGGAAAGCTGTTATGAGGTCTCCACGCAGCCTTCTCTTCTCCAGGCTGAACAGCCCCAACTTTCCCAGC
>NDXB01018001.1:4334-39359 GCA_002631895.1 Agapornis roseicollis
TCTTCATATGGGAGATGCTCCAGTCCCCTGATCATCCTCGTGGCCCTCCTCTGGACTTGTTCCAACAGCTCCATGTCCTTTTTATGTTGAGGACACCAGAACTGCACACAATACTCCAGGTGAGGTCTCAAGAGAGCAGAGTAGAGGGGCAGGATCACCTCCTTTGACCTGCTGGTCACGCTCCTTTTGATGCAGCCCAGCTGAACAAGTCCCTTGTTAGCAGAGCTGCCACAGCAAAGCACTGCATGTAAAAATAATTCCCTGACTGGCAATCACTGAATAGTGGAAATGTTAAAGAGGGAAAGCAAGGATTACAGTCTCCAGTAGACTGCATGACCTTAGTGGTATGAAAACGTTCCCTGTCCTCATTTCACATGGGTATTCCCCATCAACACCTTTGAAATGCAGGCTGTAGCGCTCTCTAGTTTTCCTCTCTAGACCATTTGCATCATATGTGCCATAACCCTATTTAACATTTAACATGATTGATTATCAATGCCTTTGGAAGAGTAAAACAAAACATAAATTGTTAATCCACACATAGTGGCAGAAACCCAATTATAGACACAGAGACAGAGGATGGCACATGAAGGATAACCACAAACCCCTCACAACCATTACTGTTCCTGTAAAGTGCATGATTTCTAACCAGTGTCCTGAAGACACATCTGACTTTAATTCCCAAAAGGGTTGCACGCCAGTCATATCTTGAGTCATTGCTGCATGTATGTGTAAGATCTGGGAAGCAAACTGGGATTCACTGGAATACAAGCAGCACTGGCAGTTTTTGAAGTGAAGGAAGGAAATCCGAAGAGAGCCAGGAAATTATGTAAAGGAGGATACAGCAATAGACCAAAACTACAATCAGAAGATAAAGATTTTGGTGGGAATGGCTAGTAGCATCAGATTTCCAAGGAAGTCCCAGCTCTGGTCCTAATACTGGCATGGGGAAACAACCAGAAGGAGAACAACAAATGCTCATAAGAACTGGAAGGGGTGGACTGCTGGGTCACCTCCAGTTAGACTCAGTGCTGAGTCCTCAAAGCCAGAAGGCTCAGATCTGCTAGCATTAAAGAGATGAAGGGAGACAGCTGAAGTGTGCATATGTATTTCCTTGTTCTAGGACAAAGGGTTTGAAGGCTTTTTTTTTTAATATTTAATGAGTTTGGAACTCAGCTGCCAGCACACAGCAAGGCTGAACAGAGAACAATCAAACAAGCCAGGAAGCCAAAAGGAAAGCAAAGCAGGCAACCACCACAAAGTGACTAGCAGAAACAGTTCTGGTGAAGCTCAGTCTTGGCTGTGCTCTCCATAAGGACTATTGCCACTGAGCTCAACAGGACTATGCTGCCACAAGATTCAGATTTAGACCTGAAGGATGAGAAATGAGGATCAACAGATGGTGTACCACATAACCGAGAGGAACTTATTTTTCTACCAAGTTTATTTCAGCATTGATTCATTTGAGCCATTCTGTATGTACATTTCCATCTTTTAATAAAAAGCAATTTTCAAAGCAAAACCATTGCCTGTGCTGCTATGCAAGGAAAAACCCAGATTATTGACTGCATACATGGGGAAGACTGCCAGAAATGTGGAAGAGCTTAATGCTACAAACACGGTGGAGATGTTATCCCAAGGAATCCATTTTGCTACAGCCACTAAACATGGAAATCAAAAACAGAGTCCATCTCTGCCCTCAGGAGTCCCATCTAAGTAACTATTTCTGAGTCCCAAAGTAGTTTAATTGCTTTCCAGAAAGATGCTGCAACCAAAGACCACATCCCTCAACCAGCATTCACTTAAATGCTTGAGGAGCAGCAGCACAGGCAAGGTCTTTGGCTGGGGAGCAGTGATAGTCAACCTCTACCTTCCAGCCTTAGTTTTAGAGCTTTTTGTGTCTCCTTAGCATGTCTGTGTACATGGCCTAATTTTCAGCAGGGACACAACTCCAACTGCAGTTACAGGTTCTAAGCATTTTTCTTATACATAGCAATGATCTCTCGGCACAACACAAGCAAGAACAGCACCTTGTAAAATGCAAGTCTGATTTTGGTGAATATATAACTACATAAACAAGTGTAACTGCTTCACAGATGAACACAGAATGGAACATCAGTACTTGAGAGCAAAACACTGCTGCTTCTACCTGGAACAGCACTAGAGATACAGTTTCCAAGGTACTTAATATGTCACCCAGCCCTTAAGTACATAAAGAAAACGTAAGGCAAAAGAGGGAAAGGGTCTGTCAGGTCATTTTTTCCTACAAAGTAGAAACAACAGGGACAGAAACAATATTTACTCAGATTAGATTCCTGTCTGCTTTGATACAACTAAACTCTCCTACAATGAAACGAGATATCCAACTCCTGTCCTTCGCACAGACTTGAAAAACAGAAGCAGGCAACAGCTGAAAAGGGATTATTTCTCAATTATTCTTTAGGTAAAAAGCCTATAAACATGGCCCCTGTGCAAGAACTGGGTGGAATATGATAAATCCTCCCCCGTTTCTGATGTAAGAAGTGTTGGCTTAGCTTCTATCAAACTTACCCTTCTACAAGCCTTCTGCTACCCAGCAGCTTGCTATAACACCAGTTCTCAGACCTCAAGAGCAGAGCCACCCTACAGAGGGACTCTACTTGTTATCTCTAAAGGCAGCAAGTCCCACCACTTGGCATACTGGCCAGCACACATCCATCTAGAGATGCCCTTTGCTCCTCCTGTGGTAGAACCTAGCAAGAACAGCTGTGGTTTGGGTTTGGTATGCTGGCAGTACATAGTACCTTAAACAGGTGTTTTTCACCATAGGTTGCAGGCCTTTCACAGAACAAAGCAGAGAAACAGCATAGCTCAAGGCTCTGGAAAAGTAAGCCATAGATAGTCTGTATGATGAGTTTGAATTTTCTGGAGGTGGAAGTGCAAATTTCTCATACCAACAAGAATGAGGACTTCTAGTGAATCATTGGGGCCCTTATTAAACAGACAATTAATCCTTGGCATCTCAAGCTGCTCCCAGTGGGCGAGCAGTCCTAATGCATCTAATCACTGGTTTGTGAGATCATAAGCAGTCTGCTGGCAGGAGGCAATGGGTGTCTGAATTTGCTATCTGCATGAACTGAACATACCAATGTTCAGCAGTCTTCTGTTTTCTTCTTCACAAGCCACTGCATGATCAAACACAGAGAAGGACACAGGAACTAATGATCAACGGTGAGGTGTCACCAAGTCTTTTAATTCGTGGTCTCCCCCTGCAGTAAGGGTTAGATGCTTCAAGATGACTTTGGGGTCAAGTGCTCCTTGATGCTGCCCACTAGAGCTCAAACCAGGTACAGGTAGCCATAAGAAACTGATTCTTAAGCCTTCCATTAGGGTTCTTGCCTGAGACATGGAAGACTTAATGCCCTGATGACTATGTCCCCTCAGTCAGAGGAGAGCCTGGTTTCCACCAGGTACTCCACCAGAAGACAGAGACTGCCGCCTTCTTTTCTCACCTTTCTCAGAATACTCTGCCTACGGCTGGTGAGCCTCCAACTCTTTTTATCAGTCACAGCTTCAGATCTCAAATTAGATCAGTCACCTGCCTCACTGCCTCTGAAGGCTGAGATATTAAATACCTGTCCCCTCCTCAGGACTCACTCCCAACAAGTTGAGTGGGTTGTCAATTTGGTAGCCCTACTCTCCCCAAGTTGTGCATTCAGATAACTGATCCACTGAAGCCAATTCAAGTGTGTAGTTGCTGGGTGATTACAGCAGTCAGGACTACAACCTCAACCAATCACAGAATAGCAGAACAGTTGGGGTTGGAAGGGACCTTCAAAGCTCCTCTTGCAATGAGCAGGGACATCTTCAATTAGATCAGGTTGCCCAAAACCACATCCAGCCTGGCCTAGGATGTCTCCAGGGATGGTGCATTCATTGTAAAGAATTCCTCACATGTAGCCTGAATCTCTCCTGTTTTAGCTTAAAACTCATCAACACTGAGGCTATCTTGTTCTTTGCTTGAAGCAAGGAATATAGCACCATGAAGACACAGACTATTGAAGCTAGTTGTGACACTTTGTACCGTTATTGCTCAAGGCCCCACAGGACTGAACAACAGTGGTGGGTTTCTGTTGCCTTTATACACAGATGTTCTGATAATTACTGCTGTCTTCCTTCATGATACAAACTATGCTCTTACATTCTTGCATTGAAATACATATGCAAACAGGCTCTTCCTGAGGCTGCTTGCTGCTAAATTGGTGGCCCTGGCCTGAGTCAAGGTCTCAATTTCTGTATGATGCCAGCTATTCAAGGTGCCTGGAAGCGTGCGAGACTATTACGTTGCCTCCCCTCTCCTTCCTCCATGCTGGCTTCAAATCAAATGGAAGAATAAATCAACAGCTAGATTACTGCCGTAAGCACAAACCTGCTGACTCTTCATGCAGCTGTAATTGCAATGGGAAAGCTAAAGTGTATCATCAGGAAAGCCAACTTAATTAAAAGCAGTAAACATAACAGGATGTGGAGCACAGAAAGTAGCTCCCATCATAGGATAGTTAGGGTTGGAAAGGACCTTAAGATCATCTAGTTCCAACCCCCCTACCATAAGCAGGGACACCTCACACTAAACTGTGCCACCCAAGGCTTCATCCAACATGTCCTTGAACACTGCCAGGGATGGAGCACTCGCAACCTCCTTGGGCAACCCATTCCAGTGCCTCACCACCCTCACAGGAAAGAATTTCTTCCTTAGATCCAATCTAAACCTCTCCTGTTTAGGTTTGAACCCATTACCCCTTGTCCTGTCACTACAGTCCCTAATGAAGAGTCCCTCCCCAGCATCCCTATAGGCCCCCTTCAGATACTGGAAGGCTGCTCTGAGGTCTCCACGCAGCCTTCTCTTCCCCAGCCTGAACAGACCCAACTTTCCCAGCCTGTCTTCATACGGGAGATGCTCCAGTCCCCTGATCATGCAACATGCCATGTGTCTAGATTGTTGGGGTTTCCAGCCTCTTGTAGACACACTGATGGAAGAAGCACTCTATAAGCTGTCTGTATAACAGCAACAGAACATTGCTTTTTTATTTTTCTCATCTGGAACATTTTTCAGGTTCTTGATAATGCGTAACAATTATTATTATAGACACACCACGGAGCACATAAGGGCTTACATTCAAAACCTAGATGAATACAACTGTGTGATAAATACAACAAAATTCAAATGCAGAGGTGGAGAAGCATGTGGAAATGCACAAGAAATTTATTTCAAAACCCATGAAAAACCGCAAACAGAATACAATCAGCATTCTTCTCCATAGTAAGAAAAAGAATCAACTGTTTCCTTGTAGGAACATTCTCTTTTTTTTTTTTTTTTTTGTTTTTCATTATTTTTTTTTTTTTAATTTAGTCATTAGATGTTTCCCAGTCTTTTAGAATCACTGCTATCCTCTACAAGTTGTCAAAAATGACAATTGATAATTTGGAGACTGGTTGAGTCAGCTCTAAGTACCTTATGGTGAATTTCAACAGATTTAACTTATTTGNAGGTTTACATTAATGTTCTTATATTAATTTTAAACGAAAAAATAAACAGATTTAATCAACATAAATGTGTACATGTGCAGCTCTCTGCTGTATAAAGTAAACTACTTTCCATGGCAGAAATATATTAGCCTAAAAATACAGCACAACCATCTGTACATGATGGTAACATTAACTCAGGCCCTGCTTTGGAAAAGAATTAGACAAGTTTATAAGATGGCACTCCCCTATGCTTATTCTATTCTTCACAGTTACCAGCAGCAATGGTTAATATTTTCTTCCAGAGGAAGTCTCTATGCTTCTTCCTGGAGATCTTTTGCCTAGTAGCACATCAGTGAACATTCAAAACATACTTAGACAAAGAACCCAACACAAAAAGTCAGTATTCAGGAAGTGGAAGCCTGCACAGGCTACCAAAAAGTCCAGAAATCATCACATACACAAGTAGGATTTGAAGTTAGGAAAGCCAAACCTCACCTACAACAAGCACAGCAGACGAGCTTCTACCACTACACAAGCAGTGCATTGTATCTGTGGACAAGCCAGAGAGCAGCAGATACTATTTACTCTAACTTCAGCAAGGCTTTCCACACTGTATTCCGTGATATTCTTGTACCCAAGTTTGGCCATGACAGTCTGGACAGGCAGACAGCTAGATGGGTAAAAATGACTGGTTGGATGGTGGAACTCAGAGGGCAGCGGTCAGCTCTCTAGACAGTACTGGTAAGTGGTGGTAGTACCACAGAGGTCTGAACCTGTCCTTTTGACAAGCATGCTGCTCAATTTGGTGACACAGTACCAGACTTGGAGATGGCATCAAACTGGGCATCAGTCAATGATCTCTAGGGCAGGGCTACCACTCAAAGATCTAGACTGGTTGAAAGAATGGCCTGTCAGGAACCTCATGAAATTGAACAAAGCCAAAAGCAAGGTGTTGCCTGTGGGAAGGACGAACATCTTGCTGGCTGTGTGGCACCTCTGCTGAAAAGGTGCTAGAGTCATGGTAGGCAGCAAGCAAAATGTAAGCCAGCCATGTGCCGAAACAGCAATAAAGGCCAGTAGCATCCTGGATTGTGTCAACATAAGCCTAGCCAGTGCATCAAGGGAAATAACTTAGCACCTTCCACTAAGCACTTGTTGGACGACATCTAAAACCCAACCATTTGGTTTTGACATCCCCAGTAAAAAGAATGAATTTAAGAAACTGAAGCAAATTCAGCAAAGGGCCACCAAGATAGAGGCTGGGGCACCTGCTCAATAAGTTGTGGCTGAGGGACATGGGCTTGTTCAGTTTAGGGAAGAAGCGGCTTCAGAGGAACCCAACAGCAGCCTGCTAATACCCAGGAGGAGGTTACTAAGAAGATAGAGGTAGGATCTTCCCAGTGGTGTACGGTAGGAGGACAACCTCTGAGCAAGAGGTTTGACTAGAGGTCTCCTGGGAACCCTTTCCACCTAATCTATTCTCCAATTCTCTAACCAGAGTTACTCTATTTTCCTCACTACTTCTCTTAGAATATCACACTGCTAAAAAATTTAATGCATAATAATCCAACAGGATGAGCTGAAATAATGTTAACTCAATACTGGGTAGCATCAAAACTCTTTTCTCCCTCCAAGTCAGCCAACCCCCTCCCTGTGGGTGACAACTTCACTGACCCAGTGACATCAGCAATGGTATTTCTATTGCTGTGGACACATGCTTACCACTCATACTGAAAAACATTTGTGCTGCTTTATAAACATGCCTTGGAGCCTGGAAAGGAAAGGATTAGAAACATTCAGGTTCTAGCATCTGGAATCTATCACCTCATTAAAAGTTCCAGTGTGCTGGTCGCTAACAACAGGAGAAAAACTAAATAGAAGAGACCTATGGCATTGGTCAGTCATATCAGGGAACAATGAGGGGGACATTCAGTATCATTCTAATCAAACTATTCCTCATCAGCAAAACGTAAGGCAGCTTTCCCTCTACTATTCATTCCCAATTCAGAAGTGGAAAAAACAATTGGAGTATCTTAAGTGCTGCTGCATATAGAGGAGGTGGTTTCACAATCTAATGCATTCATTATGTCATTATTCACATTATTGCCATGTAAGAGAAGTATTTTGACAATCTCTTCCACCAACCATAAGCACTTTGGGTACATCTCAAATAAGACTGAGCTGGCTTATTGAAGTGAGAGTAAGAAGAGGATCCTTGCAGAGGATCAGAGTTAAGTCTGTTGAGACAGCTTTAATTCTGATTTATGTCCATCCATGCAAGGAGATGTATGATCTAATTCTTTCAACAACGTCAGGGATAACTTGGCTTCCTGCTTTTCCAAATGAGAAGAATAAGACTCCAATGACCAATTTCTTTCTCTGCTTTACATTTGTTCACTTATTTTTTCAGGTCACAAAGCTTTCTCCTGTGTCAGCAAAACGTATCTGACAATATCTTGTGACTCAGGCAACTAGGAGATGGAGATATGGTTGGCTTAATTAGTGAAGTAAGTTAAGAGCAGCCTTAGAAATTCTCTGTATCAACAGGAGAAGAAGCAAGAAGAAGCAGGCACCTTCTAGGACAATGTGCCTACACAGAAGGGATAGGGCATATGGACAAGCCACTTCAGGGATGCCTTGGTCCAAGCATGCCACACTGGATCTGTGAACTCACACACAGGACTTGGTATTTCTGAGCTGACAAGCCAACCTTTTCATTGTAACACAAAGTGTCTCCAAGGGAGACATGACATACTCTCAGCATGGGACAGAGATCACAGGGAAATCAGTAAAAAGTATTACATTGCTGGGTTTCATAAGGCTCCCAAGATAGTGTCAAGACCAAAGGACAGACTACATATGTTAACTGGGTAGAAAAAACTTCTGTCAGAAAACTAGTGATAGAAAGGAAGGGAATCTACTGTGAACCCATTTGAGAAATATATCTGCTTCTCATGGAGTGTTGCTCCAGAAATTGTAAGATAAAATAAAACCCATTTCACTACAGCACATCCCAGAGCTAGATTTGCACAGAGGAGACACTCTCAGGATAAAGTTACATATTATGTTTTTAGATGATTTAACATCTAACCATATGCTAATGGAGAAGATCCTATTCATGCCTCCTCCCCCACAATATGCAGAATACTCCCTTCCATTTCACCAGTGTTCGCCAAAAACTGTACCAAGCTGATTCAACACTGACTCAAATGTGCTAAAATGAACAACGTTCTGTGGGATTAGCAAGTCGAATTAACTTAGTGACGGGTCAAACAAGTGCCAAAGCAATAGGAGTTCACCCAAAGATATTAAGATTGGTGTTGTGCCTCTCCTCTACCTCCTACATACAGTGCAGGTAGGAAGCAGCTGGAGATCCTAGATGCAGAAACTGAAATTGCAGAAGTAACAAAGTAGGAAACTGAAGACATCAATGACCTCCTATTCCTTTGATGCATACCTCCTTTAAACCTGCTATGCTCCCATGTACCCAAATACCCTCTTTCCCCTCCTTTCCATATTTTCCACTTACCACACCGTATCTATCCTCTGAGCTTTACCATTCCCAAATCCTTATAGTCTTTCCTTGACATTTCTTCTTCCTCACTTAGACTTGTAATCACAATAACAACAACAGCAATAACGTGACACTCATCACCACTGCAATAATCACGAAGTACACACAGATCCCACCCCTTTCCACTTCCTTTTTCCATTTACTTACACTATCCAGGAGAATGGCAATCACAACACGTCTATGCAGTGACTCAGATAACAGGGTGCTGCAGTAACTACCACAAACACACACATAGTCAATACACAACAGTTTTGCTTCCACATTAAAAGATCTCCCAAACCAAGCAACCCACCAACACCATAGGCCCTCTCACAACTTCATTCCTTCCAGTGTTCAAAGCTGTGTGCAATTCCAATTAACCTCTTTGACAGACTGGAAAATAAACACACTGCTTTTCTACAGGATGCTCCGTGTCAGCACACAAACAGTAAGCTAGTTACTAAAAGGAAACTAATTAAAAAGCAACTTTGCATGCATCAGATCTATTGCACATAACAAGCTTCCCTTTCATACCCTTTGCCTTTGCAGGACTCCGTATGTATTTACCTGTGACACGAAGAGTCTGAACTAACACTCAATATCCAAGCAGCTACCCCTTTGTATTACCAAGGGAGACAAACACTGGCTGCAAAAGCATGTGGGCAGAAACATAAGCAGAATATTGAGGTGATGATGAGTAACACACTCCTGAATGTCAAAGTACAGTGAGATGGCACAGTGAGATTTTCATAATTTCGTAACATCTCAGCTTCTTTCCCACATTGCAGTAAAACAAAATAAAATGTAGGTGGAACCAAAGTCCTGTTATTGATATGCAAAGAAAATGAACTTATTTAAATTCACCCATCTGTTCTGGCCAACCATTTATGAGTAATTCTCAACATTTCAATCACCTGAAAAGAGGATAATGAGTTCTAAGCGCAAACACTTCCTAAGCAGATAACATCCAGGATCGCAGATGAATAAACCACAGAGTGTTCAATTCTTTCAGTGAACTTTCTTTCTTGCCTGCCTTCCTGGCTGCTTTTTGTCTCTAGCATTTCTTTCTTGTTTCTGGCAGATGAAGTGGAGGTGGAGAAGAAAAGAGAGAAAAGTTCTTGGGTAGCACTAGGATTACAGTAATTTCCAATCTTTTAGCAAAGAAGAGCTTGCTCAGGGAACAGACAACCTAATGCTGCTACCTGCTTCTCCACTCCATTTTATGTTTTTAAACTTATGTTTATAGATGTTTCCAATTATAAAGCTATACAACCCAGGTACAAAATTTAGTATACTTACCTCCTTTCTGCCCTCAAATTCACAGGGAAGATACCTTCCACCCACACATTTCCTCCATCTCTTTGTTGCTGCTTTGGGCAATTTAAAACAGAAAACTGCAGTTCAGAGAGATCCTCAATCATTTACCTACAGGTCATTGACATTTGGGTCACACCAAAGCCTGATGTGAATGTAGATGCCACTCACCAAAAAGACAATTATGCTACGGGTAGGGAAATTGTCCTGACTTCCTAAATTAAACAACATTATTAGCAAAGGGACAAATTTACTTTCAAAGCATTCTTGGTATTCTGCCCGATTACCTGCCCTTGTTCAAAACAAAGGAAGAACTGTCCTCACATGGCTCTACTTTTGTTTCCTTTCAGCATTCTGAAATAAGAGCTGTTTAAGAAGCTGCATTTTGTTTTCAATTGGAAAGGTCGCTTGGATTGAGTGGTGAAACAAGTCTGTACACTTTTGTTCATCCAGAGAAAGGGAAATAGATGGAACATGAGGACAGAGGAAAGTTTATTCCATCTTCATTTTTAAATTAGGAAAAAGTCTCTAAGACATTATGGGAAAAGTATAAGTAGTGAAAGAACAACACTATAAGAGCCTTCAGAATCTAATTCTCTCAAGCACTAGAAATCACAAAAAGGGAAGCGATGACTACTTACATATAATATGTAGGATATAATCCTTCAAAGTACCAGCAATGCTTTTTGGCCTCCGTACACTACAAAGGAAGGAAAATATGGTATTAATATTTACATAGGACAATGTACAATTATAAATACAAGCATAGAGTATTTATATATTCTGTGACTTTGAGAAATTGGGAAAGGTTTATATTCCCAAAGATTTCCCAATGCAGATACACACAGCAACTGGGAAGTCAGGACACATTAATGGCAGTGTGCCCTAACAGGGCTCAGACTTCTTTGTTTGTGAGGCCCCATAGCTTCCCCGATTCCCGAACACAGTCAGTACATTCTGTGCAGGCCCAGGATCCAGCTTCATGTATTCCCTGGCAGAACTGCTGTCTTAAAAGACAGCTCTTAAGAGAATTTAAGAGCCCACACGTGGCCATAGTTACTTAAGAGACTTCCAAGGCACAACCAGTTTGATGACACTAAGCATACCCAGTATATTCAGTAATTGCTGGGAATTATTCATCTTCTGGAAGTCTCTGGGGTGCAGAGCCAGAGAAGGGAGAATTCATCCATCCCATCCCTTCTTCCTACAGCTTGGAAATATCTCAAGTGTTCATTAAAGTACTGGGGAAAGGAAACTGCTTTCTGCAGCCCAGGGGTATTGTTCTCTTTCACAGACTGCCAGAGTATCCTTGTTAAAGGATGGAGACAAGGCGTTTACTCAGTGTGAGTGTGCAGGCGACATGGGAAGCGCACATCATTACAGGCACTGCCAGAGCACAGACGGCAGCTGAGAACAATAGCGGGGCTTAAAACAGAAAACCAGATGTCAGGCCCAAACTCTGTATACAAGGCATAAAATATTTCTGCATATCCCACTGACATTACTAGCATAAAATGCCACCTTCATTGCAGACACAGCTCCAGGAGCTCTACCGTAAGCTGCATTATCCCATCACACACAGCCAGGACACTGTGGGACACCTCCACAGAGGAATGTCTTCCTGTGGTTTTAGCTACAATTCCCTCTGCTGTTCACACCTGACACCCAATGTGGGAGAGTGCTCTGCACACCGGCGGTGGCTGGATCATCCTTCATGTTCACTTGGCAGCTCACCTTTAAATAATAGCTTGTGTAAGTTTATTAGCCTCCCTGAATCCCAGAATATTAAATGAATCCAGTTAAGACAAAGACAAAGTGGTGTTAGATCCCTGACTCTTATTCCTCATGAATAAGAAAGGCTGCAAGCTCTTTAATGAGCATCTGATGAGCTAAATCACAGACAGATCAATTACAGCCCATGAAGACAAACTGCTCTGGATTAAATTGTTAAAAGCAGTACACGAGGTGGGGGGAGGAGAAAGAAGACACTTTTGATCAGTGTGAAAAGGTCTTTCTGCTAATACAACAGGCTCACACCAGTCTTCAAGACGCACAAGCTCCTGTTGAAAGGACTGCAGCTTCTTTCTTGGGATAAACAGAGAGACATCTCAAATTGATGCTCCAGTCCAGGAAGTATATGGAGGCAAGTTCCATAGCTGCCACTGGAACAAGTGGTATTCAGAAATCTATCTCCACATTTGCCCTTTCCCCCTTCTTTTTTTCACCTCCTTCAAAGCTTCCAACTTCATTACCCTTCCTTCCAAATATTTTCATCACCCGGCTGTTTCCTCTTACTTTGAAGTCAGAATTATGCCAAGTTTTCCTCTGTAACACCCTGTGAATATATAAGAATTGTAAACCCAGCAGGGCCACTGCCAAGTCAGTGTAAAATACTTTGGCTCTTCACCTCTGAAGGCTGCAGATCAGCAGGCACTGGCTAAAATCCCAGTGCCTGCAGGTCGACCCCTTGGGAAGCCTCATTTCAGAGCCCAGCTCAGGCTGGAGGCCGTTAAGTGTTTTTCCTTCCTGCTTCTCAACCAATATGAGTCACTGTTTACTTCAACAGCTTTAAAGCCTTCGTCAGTCTGGAGCATTTTAATTGATGTTTTCCCAGCAATGTTTCTGAGCACGTGGAGGCTGCATACCCTTTACAAGTGTAAAGGAGACATTTATATTCAGCACTCATTCTGCTTACTCTTCTCCCCGTATTTTAATCTGCTTTCCAAGTTCTAAAATGAGTTGGGAAGATTCCTCCTTCCCACATCTCCCAAGTTGTAAGATTTGTTTCTGCCTCTTAATTCTGTGTTTCAGACAACCAATATGCTTACTGCTGTCACAAGAAAGGCTCCAGCCTGGGAAAGTTGTGCAAGATACAATTTCTTCTAGCTTTACTGCACTGAAAGTGCTTCAGCACCCAGACTTTGCTGTTATATGGACCCTGGAACAGCAGGTCCTTCTTCTAACATCCCAGTGCTATGAGTACTGCATGGCAGTTGTTCAGCTCCCCTACATGGAATCAGGCAAACAAGCCAGTGGACCTCAGGTGCGAGCAGCACAGCCAAATCCGATACACATGACATGTCAAACAGATTTATACACACAGGGCGAACAATTGCCATCCCTCCTCAGTTGAAACTGCTACTGATCTCCATGGCAACTTTACGCCTGTAAACCCTGACATAAAGCAGCGGCTACTAACCACTGTCTCTACTGCCGGTTAGCAGACCTCACAGGAATTCACTGCTGAGAGCAAAGCAAGAATGTCATTGCCTCTAAGGATTTGAGAGTCTTTAGCACCCATGTACAAGAGAAATGAACAGGGTAGCCAGGGCATGGATTAGTTTTTTTCATTCCACACACATCCTGTGAAGCAGACTGTGATCATCTCTCTCCTACAAGATCCACATTATTCTTCTGAGTGATACTGGCCTCTTAGTTAAGCTGATGAAGAGCCATACAAGTGTGAGAGGGGCTGTAAGACACCAGCTTCGGGCTCTCATCCTCATGGAGCTTTCGGAGGATGATGTCCTTGTTTGAGGCTATTAAACCTTCAAGAAACCACATCTGGCAGCAACTCACTGGAGTCCTCAAAACAGACACAAAGGGGAGATTACTCCTATCACTGCAATACAATAGGACCTCAGACACCAGTACTGGTGCCCACTCTGCTAGTTCCTATATGAAGACATACTGTACCTAAGAGTTTCTAGCAAGTGTTTGCTCATGTCTTTAAAAAGCCATTTACCCATTCACTAATAGCAAAAGAAGTATGCTTATGGGTTTTAAACTGGCTTGGATATGGCCCTGCTGATGCTTTTGACTTTTCTAGAAGGACTCTGCACATTTTGCTTATAAAATTCCTCCTTCTATGTCCTTTAACAATTTGACACAGATATAAAATATAAGAGTACATTCATTTTTCACATAAATGGTGCAGGTCTGAATTGGTGTCCACATGTAATCTTTATGAAATTAATGGTATGTGAATTAGACTGATGCTTGAATACATTCCTTAAGATTCCATATTTGGAAAGAGAAAAAACCTACAAGACTTGGTTTTCTTGTTTGCTTGTTTTTAAATACATCAGCATCAGAGCCCATTTTCTTTGACACACTGCAGCAACACAAACTGTCCTTTTCTGTGGCCTCTAAATTCATTCAGATTTCCTTTAAGAAAGGAAACATGCTTCCTGCCACAGTTTGAAATTGCAAATGTTACCACTGCTAGTAAGAACAATGAGGAGAAGTTACTAAAACACTTACCAAAGACTGGTTTTGATCAAGCCGTTATATACAGAATGTAAATATAGGTATGCACATGGTGTGGGGGAAGACAGAGCAGGCAGCCTGCTCACTGAGTGTCAGATGGTACTCTACAGATCATTAGCTATGCTTTGCAGGGTTTGCAGAAATACTGTCTCTAAGCAGGAATATCCTCCCCGTTGCACGTCATTATCTTCCAGTCCACAGGACAACAAAAAGAAAACAGAGCTGATCAATTAAGTACTCTCTGTAATCAAGAGAACAGTGGATTCACGCCCAGTGCTTTTACTGGAGGTTGGAAATTAATAATGGAAAAGTAAAAACAATTAGAGCCCCATCTGCAGACAGTAAATACTTTCCAGTAGGACTATAATTCATTTTTGTTACGAGTACCAATGAGAAAGCAGCTGACAGTGGACAAATGTGCTTGTGGAGGGCAGAGGGAGGGCAATTGCTATCTGTATGCTGAAGGGACACTCAGAGTGAGTTTGTGACATTTGCTCAAAGCCATATTCTGTTCAGAGGCACAGGTCTGCTATTAATCACAAAGTCAACGAAACCCTATCAGTTATCAGCAACTGAGGGTAAGGCTCCTTCTTTTAAGCCACACAAAAAAAGCCCTAGATGACACGCACAATTTCCATGACATATTACAGTTATAAGGATTCAAATAGGTAGATTCATTAGGAAAAAAAACCCCAAACCTAATTGACAGAGTAACTTGCCATACTGATGTGGCAGAAATGGCTCCTAGTATGCTGGGGTGACCCACTTAGTGCTGTTCCCTCCCAATCAACTGGGTATATGCTATACATTAGTAAAGTGCAAGTTGATCAAAATGTCATTCTTGTGGTGACAGCCTCTGAGGCTCTGCTAGGATTAATTCGTAGATGAACAGGAAGAAAGAGTTAAAAGTATCTAAGAGATGGAATGAGAAAGAGTAATGAAAACTATCTAAGACACGGAACATCATTTCTGAGAATCACACAATCCTGTTCCAACCTACAACCAATACTCTGTCTTTCACACAGCTAGATCAAACTAGTAATTGAGGAAACGGGAAGGACAACACCTTTCTGACCATATGGTTCCACAGCATCTGAGAAACAACTGGCTATACCTGCTGACTCTGTTACAGAATGACAGCTGCAAAACTCACCCACACACATCTTTCTTTCCCAGTTTTACTGGTCACTGCACCTGGCACGTATTTGATGAAACCCAGAAATAATGGATGGGGCAGTCTACAGTGCTAACTCCAGGCTAAATAATCAGTTCCAGAAGGCACATTAATGGCTAGGAATCACAAAGCTTTAAGGGATCTGACCTTTAAAATTGTATCAGTTTTCAGAACACTATCCATTTCGGTGCCTAGACAAGAGCTGAAAGCATTATGAGCTACAAGCTGCTCATTAGATGTGGTGCACTGAAACCAGAAGGACTTCTGCATGCTGAAAGTTTGAAAGATTGGATTTACAGAGACAAGAATATGAGTATACTGCTCTTCCACAGCCCAGAAAAAGGCAAAATATCATCCACTAGAGACAACACATGCTGAAACTGAAAAGTGTAGCCTAAGGGTGAAAATGTTTCAGTATAGAAAATACATTTCGTTTTAACCTTACCTGCTTCTACCTAAATTCATCCCTCCACCTTCCCTGGTGATGCTAACAACTGAGGGTAAAAGCAGCCCATCTCCAAACTATTTTAGGAAACTGAGTTTGCAAGCCACGTTACCAGTGATTTCAAGACATGCTCTTGTCACAAAAGACAGAAGCAAGTCTTACTAAAAGCCAGGATTATGCTGCTAAGGTATTTTTTTTAACTAAGGTAATAAGGAAATAGCAGGAAAGTCCTGTATAAAAGGATGCTGATCCTTTACCAAGCCTTCCCTCCCATGTAACCATAAACGGGACAAAATCTATTCTAGATATACAGGTGTTCATCAAGACCATGATCACAAAGTCATATAACTTGCAGTATAAAGAACGATTTTCATATAGTTCAGAAGGAGGTGTTTCTGGCCAGTCGCTTTGGGCTGTTCTCCAAGAAAGAATGGAATATTTCCCATGCAGGATTCTTAGAAGAAGCACCTTTTCCACTTTGAATTAATCAGTGTGCATTTTGCAACAGTAAAAATTTCAACACAAACAGCAATTTCTTATTAGTTCTTCTGCTGCTCAAAGCATATGCATTAATCATCATATTTTTATTTTGAATTAATGTGGGCTGTACATTAGGTAGCCTCCCATCAGAAAGCATTACTTTAATTTAGATCTATTAACCTTTCCACAAAAGAAGTACAAACTATCCCTTGCATGCAATTGCATTTCAGGAGCCTGACTCATTATTTTAATTCTTTTTTTGCCATTATGCAGCAAATTGCAAATGAATTTCAGTACTAGAACAATAGTTTCAATAGAATATAGCCCTTTCATCGGCTTCCAAAGGGGATGGGGTAAGGAAAAACAGGAGATCTCATTTTCCGCAGCTCACTGTAAGACACAGGGTGAGCGGCGAGCGGCTGGGCTCCCGTTCAGCACCGCGGACAGCAGCCTCCCACTGCGCTCCGCCCCACCGCACGGGTGTAATCCATCACCCGCACCGCTCTCGGCACGGTGTGCGGGAGGCACTACACCTGCTAAACAGCTCATGGCATATGTGCGCGCTAATTGAGACATTAATAACTTATCATCGATTCACAGAACATATCCAGCTGGAAGAGACTCAGAAGGATCAGCGAGGCTAACTCATCCACTTCTTGCAGGCTTATCTAGTGCTAAACCAGACAATTAAGAGCATCATCCAGACGCTCCTTGAACTCTGACAGGCTTGGTGCTGTGACCACTTCCCTAGGCAGTCTGCTCCAGTGACCGACCACCCCTTCCAGTGGCGAACCTTTTCTTAATGTCCAATGTGAATTTACCCTGATGCAGCTGCATTCCATGCAATATTCTACTGCTGGTCACCACTGACTCATACTCAAATTGCCCAAATCCCCATTGACTGTCTTGGATGGAACAACTGTACCAAATCACCTTCAAACTGTTTGGGGAAACCATAGTTATGATAATTACTTAAGCTGTTATGTGAAATATCCAGCTTGGATCTCCATCAGAAAGTGAAGCCAAATGCCTATGAAACTGCCAAGAGATCCTCAGTACCAGAGAAGGTCAGGACATGCTTACCTTCTTATTTCTACACCCAGAAACTCAGCAAAATTTGCACAAACCTAAAAGATGGGGGGTTAGTTTTTTTTACACCTTCCTGGTGGAACTGACCCTATACTAGAAGTTCTAATGGCGGATTTGCAAGAAAGCATGAGGCATGCCACATACTGAAAGCATTTTCACCTAAGAAAAGCAAAAACCATTCAACATTCCATTGGAGTCTGCAGCTTCAAGGGGGTAGTGGTAGCTTTTTTTGGTTCCAAATGGAAGGAAACAGATGTAACATTTTCCCAACCCTGCTAGAAGCAGTTGATCTGTTCCAAATGATACTGGGCAGGTTCCACAGCTCCAAAATTGAATTTAGCTTCTGCAATTACTCTGTTTCTTTTCATATGTGCATGAGAAATAAAACCAAGGTTATTATTTGCATTCTTTAACTACGGAACAAGTCATAAGGCACCTTATAAAACAAGCCATAAAATAGGGTGTATGGGGAAAAGGGATCATTTGTCAGGAATTGAAAGGAAAATCATGCCAAGAGTGAGGATATTCACCATTTCCACCCTCAGTCTCATTAAAAATGAGAGAAAACAAATACTAATGATCTATAGCGTATAAATATATAGCATATATCTAAAACAAATACTACAACAGCAATACAACTATTTTACTTTTAAACCTCTAATGAACACAGATAGCACTTTCAGTATCAGCATCAAGACAGATACCAAACACACTTTTCTTTGACTAAGGACTGGAAGCTTGGTTCATCTCCAGCCCTAACCCTATTATGCACTTACTCCTCACAGCAACTTACTCCATCTACAATACTAGTAAGAGCAAATTAGAGATTTGGGTTTCCCTCAGTTTTTCTAAAACCATGCCAGCATTCATTCCCTTCAGTTCATGCTGAACTGGCAGATTTGCCTGTTTCCTATGTACATTTCATTCTTCTTTTTACCATCCCAAGAATGAAAACAACCTTTAAATTACCTAGTACTTAAATCCTCAGGGGCTGCCTTTCATCTCCCATAAGAGAAAAAACAAAGCAAAGAAAGACCAAGCAAAGGAAGATGGATTCAGAACTCAATTTTCTCAGTCATTTGCAGCACAGACAAGACTGAGGTAGAAAGACACTACTACATACAGATGCTAGTTAGTTAAGCTATGACAGCCCATCAAAGGCTGCAGGAAAATAGATTTCTCTAATGGTCTCCAGGACTCAGGGCAGTTACTTTGGGAGTTCCTGGGCTTTGTTCTGTTGATGTTATCCATCCCCCACATGCTCATTTGTTCCGCAGAGAGCATGCGAACAGGCCAGAACACAGCTGCATAATCACAGCAACTCTTGCTCCTCTCTCTACTACCCTTATTTTTCATTCTTGACATTTAATCCAGTGATGCACACCTTCCACAGATCCTTCTTATGAGCAGTCACTGGAAAACAACTTTTTTTTACTCAGCTAAGACTTTTTCAGTTTTCAGAGAGATTTATTCCAACTCTGCAACTACTGGATCAAAACCCTTTGTGCTCTGAAGTCCTGTAAACATCTGTAACACTGAAGGCAGCGACTCCTCAGTCTCAAGCAACAAGATGCTGAGTTTATGACTAATCACATACCCAGTGCAGGGAACAAAACAAATCGATAACAATAAAATATCATCTCAGTGCTGTTCCCCTGTATGCAAGGCCAAGGCAAGTTCTCACCTTCAAGAGGTTATTCTAGAAACCTCTCATGTTTAGTGTTAGATTGTTAGGAGCATCTGTTCATTTTAAATCAGATTAAACACATCATGTGTGTATTAAATAAATGAGCATCTGAATACAGTAGAGATTAAAGAGGTTACCTTGGAAACATTCTCATATTTGAAAACCAGTTTCTAAAAAAAACCATCAACTCAAATTCCAGGTATTTGAGCAGAAGCACCTACTTCAACACTGCCAGCGGGAAGCTTTGCTCTTGCCCAGCTCCCACCTGCTTAACAGTGAATTGTCAGATGCTCACCTGCAGGTATCTCCATTAATAGCCATCATTACTGTGTCATTCACATCCTCACAAGGCATCTACCTCTCTCAAGGGAAAAGCACAGATATATAATTTATGGCACAAATCCAGCCTGGTTTAATGACCAAACCGGGGCTGGGAAAACAGTTCTAAAGGAAACTTTGATGTAGCTAGACAAAAATCAACCAGACTAACCGCTGTGAAGTAAACGTTGAAACTCACATAGGAACACAGTAGAGGTAAATGTGCAAGACTAGCTCATTGAACAGGGCTGTGACACTCTGGATACCACAATGCTGCAATATGATCACCTCCATACTGCGGTCCAGAAAACCATTTGCTTTGGGACTCAGTTCCTGGAACACCAGGAGAAGTTTATATGTTTGGGTTCATCCAGGCTAATAATCAGGTTTTTCTCTTCTTGCAGTCTATTAAACTTCCTACTGATTGGCAGCAAACACACTTCTTTCTCAGGCCAAATTCTCCTCAAAGAGAGAAACAGCAGAAGAGTTTGACAGGGTGTAATTTGTATTTATTTAACAAGTCAATTCAAGCTCTCAGGGAGATGTTCTACTGTGGCTTTTGGGCAGACACTGACCAGGTAGACTGAAACGTCAATGCACTTTAAATTAAACTAAGAATCTAAACTGGCTCCTACTCAGACAGTCCAATAGTGACAGCATATGATTATTAAATTCCAGTGAGACAAATCCAACAGCTGTACCTCACAACTACTTATTTGAGCAGGAAGAAATACTGCACATTTGTCCTTGGAGTATTTCCCATGAAAAGACTGTAATAGAAAATAAATACTCAGTCCTTTCTGGCAAGTAACAATGCCTACTACTGGCAAAGCATTTTTCCAAATGAAGTAACATCCTACATAAGACCATAACATTTGCTTTTCTTCTATTAGGAGCCTGAATGTACTTAAACAATAAATCTCCAGTGTCCCAGTTTGTCAAATTTCAACATAATCCACTAAGAGTGTTGACAAATCTCTCCATTTAAGTCAAAAGCATACCAACATTTGGCATGTTTCTAAAAGGATCGTTTTCTTGGTTTGAGTGATCATGTGAGTTTTTCCACATTCAAAGTAGCTCCCCCTAGAAGGGATGGGGAAGAATCTGCTGCAGGTTCCAAAGGTGCCCCTTTAGAGAGAGATACTGGATACACATAACCAGAAATATTCGAATTATCTCTTGATATAGGAACCATGTCTTGGCTCAAACTGCTTTTCATCCTTCAAACCACCTAGTTCTTAGCTTGATGAAGGACATGCTGGATGGCTCTTTGCATGTCTCCTCTCTTGTTCAATCAGGGCATGCTCCTCACTCAAACATCCATCCATTTATGTGGATTTTCTTGGATCCCATCAAGCTTTAAGCTTCCTCTAGTAACAGTTACAACGCAACTTTTCTAGTTATCACTATTGGACCTCTAGTTACCACTCTTGTGGCTGGCGGTTCATCTTAATTTTCTTTATTCCTGCTTGCAGATCATAGATCCTACTTGTACGTGAAGAAGTTACTTGACGAGACACAAAGAAACGTTGGGATGCTGTAATGAATTCCACTCGTCCCTTTGACACAGACAACACAAGCATCAAAAATCTCTTTACCAAGGTTATCGCCTCACAAAGTATACCTGGGGTTACCTCAGGGACATTCTACAACTGAGAACTGCAAGAGTGAGGTGAAGCATAAATGAAACATTCGCTCTCCACTAAGATGTGGTCTACACTCCAAAAAACCTCAAGATCCCTGCCTGGAGGTATGGCATGGATGGATAATAGCATGAGATACAGCCATGAATGTTTAATTTATAAACCTAGCAGCTAGAAAATTATTCAACTAGACTGAAAGTGCTGAGGATTTTGATAGTGTCTGCCCACATTAACAGATGGAAGTAGCATCAATAGCTTAGAAATGAGCACAGACACACTTGCATATTTGGTCAGTGTTGACAGTGTAGCATAAACTGAACTCTCGACAAAGTTCAATCCCTGTGCAAGCAGTGGGCAACTCCAGAAGTATCCAGGGCATTGCTCCTGCTTCCATAGAATGTGGCTTGACTTGCTGCCCCTCTCTTCACAGTCCTGCCACCTGCTCTTCCAAGTACTACAGGGTTCATCCCACAGGGTAAAGAGCACCACAGAACAAAGGCACTAAAACAGCACCATGGTTCCTACAGTTTTCCAGGGCAGGTCTGTGCAGGCAAAAGAACCTTTACACTGAAACCACAAACTGAAACTCAAGGACAGGAGAAAGAAATGCAGGAGGAGCAGCAAGGCAGACAAGTGAGCAAGAGAATGATGTGTCCAGACAACCAGCAAGGTAAGAAAAGGCATAAAATCTGGTGCTAACTCTTCTTTCACCAGGGTATACACCAGTTAGAGTTAGCAGGTAAGAAGCAAAGAACCAAACCGGAATCATACAGAGTCATCTCCTATGACCCCACAGGTGTAGTTTTCAGGATGTGGATTATCCAGAAGGACATCAGACTTCAGTCCAGTCATATCCTCTCCTCCCTTCTGCTCCTCAGAAACAAAACCCTCAGGCAGCAGAAGAGGCTTACTGGAAGAAATGGCACTGACTGAGACAGTCAAGGCTTCTTCCCAACCCTTTTTCAAACAGTCTTGAGAGGTCAGAAACCAACAGAGTGGCAGCTGAGGACATCAGAGAGGCAAACTATGAGTGATAGGCAACCATATAGGAATGACAGTTTCTTGTAAAGGTTGAGGAGACAACTCTACTGGCAGATGACAGGTGCTCCACTCCTCCATGCACGGCAGCAGTTCCCATTTTTTCACCTCCAACTGAGTTTCAAACCAGGAGCCCTTTCTGACATGGAAGCATGACAACATGAATTAGCTACAGCTCCTCACTCCAACCCAGGGCAGAAATCTTGTTATCACCTTCCTACAGCAAAGGCAGAAAATTCCCAACCCTTTCCTTTATAGTGTGCTTAGCCTTTAATTTGGGAAAAGCAAAGCCTGGCACCTCACCACTGGAAGGCTGCTTGCCATGACATCGTTCTTTCTCAATGAAATGATGAACGTTTAAATGTAGCAGTGCCAACTCATGTCAATAAAGCCATGTTTCTCTAAAGCAGCAGAATTCTTTAGCCCAGTTTACAGACCCCAAAGTCAGACATCAGACATCAAATAAAGTCTCAGTCCTTCAAATATGTGAAGGAGAGTCCACATAAGAAGAGCAGCCTGTGTTACCACCATTTCTATCCATGGTAGTGAAGTTTAAGCATGTGCACTAGTGTTTGAGGGAAGAGGTTTGGCTTTACCCCTAAAGTTTTAAGATACTCAGTAAGAACAGCAAGCCATCTCTCTTATTTTTTTTCCATTCAAATCCAGAAACATACCAACACATTTTCCAAGTTTTTAAAGGAATGGCTATGCATTTCCACATTTTTCTAAGTTGCATGCAGCCTAAGGAATAGATGTCTTGCCATGAGCTGGGTCACATAAAAAGACAAAAGAATTGGAGCACATCTCTCTTCAGTTAGAGGAAAAAGACATTCTTGCTAAATTGCTTTCAAATAAATAAACAATGCACTTATGTCTGGCTCCTACAGTTGCACAATGGCAAGGCTTCTAAGGAGCATCTTCTTTGTACTTTCAGAAAGGGTAATGTTTCGGGATGAGCTTCCTTTCATTCACCCCTGCATTCACCACGTGTTTAGTCAGACTATTAAAAAGGCCACAGATCAAGCAAAGACCTCATTTTTTTCCCCTCAGTGATGCTTACCACTGCTGTTTCTCACTACAGTTCCAACTTCAAGGCAACATCCTAACTCCTTGTGAGGGATATTAATTCCAGGTGCTCAAAAAGCACCAACAACAAATGCCGTAATATCCATTCTCCCCCAGTACTACCTCCCAATCTCCCCTCTGCACCCCCAGAGCTGCCTGGTGCTATGGGGGAAGGAGGAGCCTGAACCCTTTTGGTATGAGGGCAAGATGCCACCTCACGGATCCATGCTGACCTTTTGTTTTAAAGTGTGGGCTCTGCTTTGTCATTCCTGGCACATGACCATGCAACTTCTGGGAACAAATAGGAGTCACTGGACTATTAAATGATACTTAAGAAACACTTCTACAATCATGCTCTTAAGCTTTCTTAGCTTGATTTTAGGGCCTCATCCAAAGACTGCTGAACAGAGTGCCTGGCCATGGACTTATGCTGATGTCTCTGGCTAGGAGCATAAGACATAAATAAAAGAGAAAATTGCTTTGCTGCCATCAAGCTTTATGTAAAGCTCAGACAGATGTTACAAGCAGTAGGGCTTTTAAAGGAGAGAGCTGACCATGGAAGGTGCCAGTTACCTCATCATGTGCCGGGGTGCCACTAAAACCCCCAGAATGTCATACCAGCAGCAGACTAAGGGGCCCACATAGCACTGAATAAACTCCTAGGCTGCCCTCAGTACTATTTGTTTTATAGATGCTTTTGTTCAGCAGGGCCTTTTTTTAATTAAAACCAAGAAGCCAGCCTCTTGGGGGATCTATTTTCCTTTCCTCTTCTGACTTCAGCACAAGCATGCTAGAAAAATTACAGCCACAGTACAAATAAAAATAGCTGAAGAACTTGCAGCTGTTGTTAATTTCCCAAGTATTCAACATTGCCCATTTAATGATGGAACAATATGCTCTAGTTTCAGTCCTGGCACAAGCCGAGCTGAGCGGGAGGCAGATATTTTAGCTTGTGAGAATGCCAAAGGCAAGTCAGACTACAGCAAGGAGAGAAAGGGCAAGAGGACAATGTGATCTACACCATTGGACATCCACACCAAACATTTTCTCCTGCTTTTTCTTTCTCATGTAAAACTATCAGTCAACTCACCAACTGACTAGATTGGCTCACAGACTTACTACTCCATATAGCAGGAAAAACGTGCCTAAAAAATTCATGCAGTGCAAAACATTTTTTACAGATGAAGAGCTTATTTTTTTTCTTTCTATTTTAATTATCAAGTGTTTCTGGTGTTAAATGCATTACACAGAGGTTTCACTTGCTTCTCTCGCTGAATAAAGTCCTTAACCAACTTGTCTATAGTCCGGTTGAGTGGATTTCCCTCCTTTAGTACAGAACAAAGTAATGAAGTACTTGGTATTTGTAGGGAACAGAAGGGAAATAAAACATGCCTCTTAGGCTTGGCAAGGGAAGTCTAGAAACTAAACCCACATCTAAATACTAAAACCACTTTTGAAGCAGTGAAGTCACATGCAGTAAAAATGCTTATTAGCTACATCCCTTGCAGCTCTGTACTCCTTTGCTAAGTATCTTCTCATGCTTATGTGCTTACAAAGTAGCCTGAGCAGAATTAGTAGAGACAATGCTCATATATATATATATATATATATATATATATAAACACACACACACACAACATCCATGAGTAGCAGTGAAGTACAAAAGCAAAATTAAGACTAAGGTACAGGAGTAAAAATCAAAGGCTCAGAAGTGACAGGGAAATTGGGAAACTGTTGATTACACAGAGCTGCTATTTCTGTTGGGCTTCACTTGTGCTTTTATGCATGTGAATCAGGAAGTTTGAGGTCATAAAGGCAGAGCATTCAGCAGATAGTATTTAGTGAAAAAAATGCATTCCCCTCTTGTTAAGGGCCCACTGGCAGCATAAAATGTAAAACACAATAAGTAACACTTTTAAAGAGGATGAAAACAAGAAACTTTTTAAAAGTCAAAGCCTGCAATGTTACCAAGACTTCTCTATTATGCTCAGATACAGTTTTAATCTACTCCAGGGAGGGGAAAATAAAAAACAAGGCCCCAACAACCCAGTCTTTGGCAAGACTTTCCCACCACTGGCCAAGACAAGCAGCACTATCCTTCCTTGCGAAAACAAAGGCTCAATCCAGCACTCCACAGATCAGACTCTAGTTCGCCTCTCTCTACGACATCAAATAACCCACCGAGTGAACATGACTGAGGTGGGGAAGATGGGTTGGGTTGAAAACGGTTTCACGTGTGGCCCCTGTGCCTTCTTGCAGGTAAAGAATAGGATGAGTTTAAACCAAAAGCAATCAAAAGTGTATATGCAGCAAAGCATATTGCTGCTGAGCACTTAAGGGCAGGCAACCCAACAGCACTGTGCTCCTACCCTCAGTCCAGGAGTGAAAAAGAGCAGCCAGGTAGATGCTGGGAAATCTTTTGCCAAGGAACAAAGCAGTGCTGAGAGTTGTGGAGAGCCTGCTGGAAACAGATCAGTCTCTAGCTGTTCCTCGGGCTTTTGAGGTCCCCCTGGCCTCATCCTGCTCATAGAAGGTGTCTGGTCCTTCCTGCTCCCTTCCTCCTGCTGTTTAACAGAGTAAAGCCATATCCCTCTGCTGTCTACAAACACAGCAGTGATACAGCTGAACTCATTATTCATGTTAGATTAATTGTTCTGGCTTTCTGCAGTTTGCTCCCTGCATGCATGTCTGCTCCTGTGACAGAAGATGTTTATTTAAAAATATTTAACTTTCTCTCAAAAGAAAGAAACTAGGAAATAGAAGTTATCTGATTCGGTCTTTAAATTTAGTATTAGAGCTACCAATAATGTAAGCAACTGCCTGTGACACAGAACAATTGCAGAACTAGGTAAAACAAGACAAGCAAGGAAAACAGGAAACATTTCCACAAACAGGAGAATCACACGCCTGGCTTCACAGCAGCGCTGCTCCACACACTTGCAACATGAAAGTGATGCATGGAAGGGATAAAAACAGACCCTGGTCATTGCTGAGCTCCAACCCACTTAATACAGAGGTTTTGGAAAGAGAATTGGTATTACACCAATATGAATGGACCCCATACCTGCACAACCAGGTAGCATCAACATCTGTCGGGACTCATATGCTATCAGTGGTACTTGTATGACATTTTAGAAACTTCTACTAGTTACTTTTACAAGTAGAGGATGTTCTTTACACTTCAAGCCTAGTCCAGCCAGAAGCTTTCAGTGAGACTTCACGGCTTTCAACTATAGTACCAGGTAATGCAACTAAAGGGCTAACTACATTTTTAGTTCAGTGGGAGGAGGAGAGGAGGAAGAAAACCCACACACTATGAAGCTGTTTTACCATGGCCCCATGTTCATAAAACCAAAACCCTGCATCCAGAATGGCTACTCCTGTGAGGTAGCTCAATGACTTCTTCTGACACACCCACATGGACTGCTCTTGGAACAGTACAATGTTCATTTAAATAAAAAGAAAGGAAAGGAAACATCATCGGGAGAAAAAAAACTTCTTCACTTTAGAACCAAAATCAGCAGGGCTTTGCAGTGGGATGCTGTTGGAATTCTTTACATGGTATGTTTTTGTGTTGACATTTTATAACTCTGTTCAAAGAGAATTAAATGTCAAGCACTTTTGTCTGCAACCATCAGGCTACAAAGCTCTGTGTTCATTTGTGAAAGTCATCATAACCCCTTGATTCTAGCAGCTGGCCTTGGTGGGGAAGAGGAAGATCTCCAACATGAGACTGACAACTAAATGATTACTAAAAATAACAAATCCACAAAGCACTGAGATTCTAAGGATAAACATTTGGAAATTCTTGTCCTATTTCAGAACAGCTCTACCAAAGACTGAAAGGTCCAGCTACTGCAGAAAAGGCATTCCTGACAGCTTGGATACATCTCATTTAAAACAGAACAGGCATCAGGAGACTGGAAACAACAGGATGAACATTCTTCAAAGGTTCACAACTACAAAGGTCAGTTGAAAGAAGCAAGGAGAGAAGTACATGCGACCAGGATACCTCTCAGACTGTTGCCAACGACACTGCTGAACATATATGAATCACAAATTAACATCAATTTAAAAAATGTATACATGCAACCACATCCATTTAGGTGATCAACAGGTTCTGCAGGGACCATGAAACAAATCTAAACAGAGAAACAGGATCTGGCCAAGAGGGAAAGGTGATGATGCTGTGCTGCTTACCCAGTTCTGCAAAAGCAGAAGGGAAGTATCCATACACACTTATTAAATGTTCTTCCAGGCTATAGGGGCACAGAAAGAAGTCTTGGTTCCTTTATTTGTACTGAATTACACAACTACTAGAACATAACACAAAATAAAGGAATATTAATTCTTTTCTCAAGCTCTCTTTTGGGATAATTTCATCTTCTCTCCTATCCTCTCACTTACCCTGCGGTCATCTATGTCTCTCCAAGCATCTCTCTTGCTCTAGCTGATACTGCATTTTTAGATTGCTCCAGCTAGATGGATGTTTTTGGGAATGCCTATATGCAGTGAATGTCTTAGGACAGTTTGAAATGCTGAAAGCTTTTCCTGGAAAAGAGTGATCACAACATCTTTATATTCAGCAGTGAAATTAAAAAGGTGGGATATTCAGCTTGAAAGAAGGAAAATGATGGAAGAGACAGGGAAGAGGGGACCAAATCTCTCAGAGGTCTCCCAGTGTGCCCTGTTGGGCGTTTTACCATCCATGAGAAAGCACCAGGGTGCAACCACCCTGACAGGCAGCCATGAATGAAACCAGACCATTTGCAGCCCATGCAGGAACCAAGCCCTGAGCAGCACTTTGCTCCTTAAACAGAGTAAAACACCAGAGGATAATATATAAACAGTTGGTACTAGTTTAATGAGGGTTAATCACAATTTCTATATGCTTTCAAATACACAATATACCAATTGCATAGGCACCCTTCTAGGAACACTTAACTAACGTTAGGTAGATAGAGGGCTCAGTACAGAAGGCTCCATGTGCTAGGTTCTATGAGATGAGAATGCTTCCCCATAACCAGTGAGGCAACCAGGGTCCTTGTAGCAGGAACATTTCAGGTCTCCTCTGGGCCTTATGTGGAGACTCCACACACTGTACTTGGCATGCAGGGTATAATGTTGCAAATACATTAGCTGCCAGTATTGCAGAAGGAGACCATAAGAGGTAGCCAGATGAGCTAGACATATGCATAAAATGCAAAACCTGTCAGGTCTCCATACACACAAGTTAACTGGAAAAGCTCCTTGGGCGCCTGGGCAGTTGCCAACATTGCTGGAAACACTGCAAAGGATATTTACAGAAGACAAAGCCAGCATGTAAAACAAATTATGAGAAAGTGCCAATTTCTCAACTTCAAACAAAGAGCTCACAGCAGCCAGCATGAATAAGAGTGGGCCTCTGGCTTCACTAGCACTTGGTTGACTTCTTTACAGAGCAAATTCTTGGATTTATCACTGCTGTTTTCCTTTGTCAAGAGCCAGTAACGTTGTTTTGCTAATGGCTTATCCAGGAATACTGGAGCCAACAGCTTGCACACTGGTTGTTTTTATTGCTCTATTAAAATGAAATGAAGCTGGTGCTAAAGCTTTTATAATCACTTAGGTTATTTCATTATGAGTTCAGGGCAGAAAAGCAGGCAACAGCATGTTACACAACTGTGCAGGCACACTGCATCTGCCCCTAGGTCTAAGCAGAAATCCATATGGACCAAAGGGAAAATGAACAGTGGGAAAGCCAGTTCCCCAGAGTTTCTGCTGTTAGAAGCAGCTGTTTGCTGTGCTTAGCACCACAGAGAAAAATAAAGGGGAAATAAATTCACTAGAAGTAGAGTTTCATAGAAAGTATGTCAGGATGACTACTATGTTGTCTTTATCATTGGTTGCATTTAGAAGCCCTAATGAGGTACCAGGACATTGCTGCACAATCACTGCACAAAATAAGAACAGGGACTAGCAAAGTCTGAAACAAACGAAACAACAGAAAGCAAGAAAGAAAACACAGAGTAAAAGCACTATACCTTGCCATGACAGCAAGCGGTCTCAGTACAGCAGCTCAGCTGCTGTCACATTCTGCATTCACAGCATAGAGTTGGTGGTAGTACATACAGAAGGGCAAGGGAAGAAACTGAAGGTATTTATTTAAAGCCTTTCCTAATGGTTAAGGGGAAAGGCAGCATGAAGGAGACTTGTTGAGAACTTCAGGGATTTATTTGAAGATTAGGCTGGATTTAGGAAGAAAGAACTGGGATTGGGGCAATAGGACAGGTATGCAAAGTCATATACTGACTACCTATACATGTTTTCATCCAAGCAGCAGCAAAGCAAAAACAACTGGCGGCATCAGGAGCACCAAGGAAACAGCAGGAGCACCAAGGAACCTCACACTGGTTTCTTTTCTGATACTACATCCAAACACTATTGTTCATATCCCTGTGTTTTTCTGCACATCTTCCTCGTAGTGTAGTGTCAACAGATACCAGGTACCCACAGTGAGTGCATGAGCCTCAGAAGCCTACAAATACTTTTCAATCTCATCTGCACTGGCAACTTTGCTACCTGATATTCTGGCCCTATATAAACAGACAGGACTCTATTTTGGTATTAGGCTGTCAATCATTTCTTCTTATTATTATAAGTTCTATCAAGTAATATTCTTGAATTTGTAGAACAATTTTGGAAAAACCTAGGTACTAAGTAGCTGATTGTTAGTATAGTGCTATTTTCAACCCAGCACAAAGCAAAAAGACTAAGTGTATCCAGGTCTGAAGTCTCAGGATCTGAGTTTAGAGCTGGAATTAAACCAAGACATCTACACTTGAATTTCAAGTCAGTCACTCACTCAGTTAATGTCATGATGACTTTAAGTATCAGATGTGCTTAAAAGAGCCCTTCTAAAAACCAGATCTCTATACTGATGAACTTACCATTACTATAGGCCCACACTGGAGCTCATAAAAAAAACAAACCACCTACCAAGTAAGATCCATAGCAGCTGAACTTTGATTTACAATATTTAATGTAAGATATACTCACAGAAGCACTAGTTAGCAGCCTATGCAACCTGTTTGAAACAACACATATGAAAGCACATAAACCCGTTCTTTCTCCAGCAGGTTGTGTCGAGATAACCAAGTCAAGGCTCAAAAGGACAAATTTTCTCTATTTACAGCAATACTGAAATGGATACAAGTGACGTGGATGCAAATACTAGCAATTTGCTAGATGATTTCCAGTCCTAAGTGCACATCAGCACTGCAGCCACAGAGGTATCAGTGTGGTGACAGGGTTACACAAGGAAGGAAAAATGGGCACCAAAATGTGTTTTGAGGATTTTCCATTCATCTCTGACTCTCCATACACATCCACAAGTGGTCAAATTTGCCTGCAGTTTCAAGGGCAGCGCATAATTAAGAGCCTCCAACAGCTTGGACTGTGGACTGCGCTTCAGCATAGGTGCCTTTACCACCAACTACAGCATTAACAGATGTTATACCATAAGCACACTGGAAAATCCAATAGGCTCAGAGTATCAACATGCATTCCTTCAATCCATGCTACAAAAAAGAAAAGACAACCCACAGGCCCCCCCCCCCAACAACACAAAAACCCAGTTTCTCTCCACTCTCTTCAATAAAATAATACAAACTGATATTGAACTTTCCATGGCCTGAGCCTCTTACTTGGAAAATCACTCAGCTAGTGGAAGATCACCTAGCTGGAGGATCCTGCCCAGCTGACTCTGGAGCAGTGTCTTCACACAGTCTTAGCTCATCTTTGAGAAAGCAGGGTGAGACAAGCTCCCCCTCTGACAGCAGCCCAGGTCTCAGCTCTGTGATCTTTCAAAGTCTTACTCAAAGACAGACACACACCTTCACAAACACCACTGCTTTCCTTTCCAAACACACAAGGAATTGCCCTGACAAAAACATGTATGACAACATGTAACGTTAAAAACCTAAGAAAATAAGACACTCAATCAAACCAAAAGCTCCACCAAAAAGCCTCCCTTGAGAGGCACAAAAACCCTAAGACAGATGCTAGCCATGTTGCTTGGTACACCACTAAGACACTGCAGCAGTACAGACATAAATGTGGGACAGCTATATAAACCACAACTTACTCCTAAAACATAGTGTGAGCTAGGAACGGCGTGATAAAACTTCCATTTACACAGCAGAGCTCTTAGGAGTCAGTCATGATGATAAGCTACCTTCCTTCTGATGCTCACAGAAGGTAGCTGAGCACTTGCTGCAGAAGCAATACATGTATCCCAACCACCTTCTGACAGCTGCACTTACCCACTTATCCTTCAGGCTACAATCTGCCCATCTCTTCCTGCAGGTGCTCTCAAGAAAGCCTCCAAGCACTGAGCTTTCAAAGTTATGCCAGATTAGTTTCTCTCTTTCTCTGTGTCAGCACAGAAGGTGAACACATACTAATTTACCCCTTGGCCAGCCCTATCAAAGACAATGAATTTTCACAAGGCATGACTCATTATGTACTTTTCAAGGCAGGTTTCATGTTTGTAGCTTTGTTTTGAGAAGTCATTTACTTCACTAATAACCTCATACAGAGTAAGGTACAACTAAGTTCCAGTAATGCTACCAAATCAACCCAATGAGTTATTTTGTTACTGTTCCTTAAAAGCTCAGAAATTAAAGTTAGGTTTGTTTGGTTGTTTAGGGATTTTTTTTTAAAGACCAGCTAGAGTCTTCTTCCATATAGGAAAGCAATCCCACATTTCCAGCAGATACTCATGACCAATGTCTCCCTTTGGAAGTTGAAGTGCACTTTCAAGTCCTTATTTCTACTCTCCAGTAAGGGCTCGTAGCTAGGAGTCGGAAGTACAGAGAAGAGCAACCACAATGAATGAGATGCAGCAGTTACCTTTCAAGAAGGGTCTAAAAGGTTTGAGAGCCTTCAACCTAGAAAACAGATGCCTGGGTGATGGGCAAGAACAAGGTTGAATGCACTGCTGAATAAGGCTGAGTACAAAGCTATTATTCAGCATGCCGTGTAACATTAGTTTCAATGAATGGTTCTTGTCCTACCAGGAAATTAGTTTAAGTAGTACTTCTTTATGCACCAGATAGACAAAATCTTAAGTCTGTTGCTGCAAGAAACTGCAGAAGCAGATTCAAAAGGGACTAGACAAATCCATGAAGACAGATCCAAAACAGTCATTAAAGGAAATAAAAAGGGAGCTACAACCTTTAGATACATCTCTGATCCAAGTGTAGATATGTTGGAGGAGTATAACAGGAATGGACCTCTGACACCAGGCAGGCTCAGGAGCTTTTCTGGCACAGCACCACAGTCCGAAATGGAGAAGTACAGATAGACACTTGTCTCACCCATCTTCTTTCTTTCAGTTACATATATTTCTCAATGTGCAATTAACAAGAGCTCAATTAATGAACAGTGTGAACAGAATAAGACTTTGGTCTAAATCTAAAGGTGACAAGGCAAAAAGCCATTATTAAAGGTGCCATAAGCATCCTTATAAAACAAGACAACAAAATCCCCTTTAAAAAGTCCTCAAAGAAATATTTGCACTCTTCCAGCAGGATAAATTTAGGAGACTGAACAGATTTTAAATGCACCAGTCTTGACAGAGTCTTCTGAAATAAAACCAGCACGGCAGCAATACATTTTATTTCCTATTTCAAACCAAATAAATGAAATATTCATCATTCAGTATAATCACTGTATAATCATCACTTAATTGAGTTTTAACCACTGCCACATATCTCAGGGGCAAGCATAAAGTATTAATTACCTAAAACCCACACAACATGTATAAAATATTTCAGACACATGATCTCTGAGCCTACAGAGTTTGAGAAACAAACCACCCTATCCATCAAAACACCTTCTGCAAGTCCATACATGGGAAAGTTATGCAGTACTCAATACCCCATTAAATATTCAGAATCTCCCTATATAGCTACAGTCAAAGAATTCAAACCCCATGATTATAGAGATTTAAAAATCCATAAACAACCACAAAGATGATTTTATGTCTACAAGAGACAGATCATTAAATTTAACACAACAGCTCTCCAAGCAGGAAGATCATCTCTTCCCACCCATACAGAAGTCCCATTCCTGGCCTGAGAATTGGCCAGAGGAGGATTTAGAAAGGCATCTGATTCTGACCAACAGCTCCCAGACATCCACATCGCGTATGGATGGGTCTGTGTGCTAGCTTATTCATGAGCTTTTCATGATAGCATCATGAAAAGCCACAAAAAGTAATATGGATTTCACGACAGATCAGACCACTGGAAGACCTTTCTCATTTAAAGCATTCTCTGACTAACTTGGGCACTTGGAAAATCATGGGGAATCCATAACTGAGATAACTTAATGACTGAAATTTGCTTGGAGTTAGAATTCCTTTGAAGACAAATATCAAATCAAAGCTGCATGGATTTAAATAGGAAGAGTTTAGGTTTTTTCCTTGTATGTGTCATGTATCAAAGTTTCAGAATTGCAAGAGGCATACAAGAGCCCTGCTCTGGGAAATGATGGAGGAGACTTTTCAATGATAATGCTTGTGGCTTCTCCAGGTACAACTCCACCTGCATCACAAGTCAAGCACTGCTTTTCAGGCCAAGAGGAAAGTTGGTATCACCAAGGACATGAAACAAAGGGAAAGAAAGAACCCCCGAATTTAATCTTTCTCAATAGAGGTAGTGGCCCTTAGTTATGGGGCCACATTTTTCTATTGCTCCCCATGAAGTACGGCAGATCACATACAAAAACAGTGGTTGGAAAAATATCTTCAAATATATGAAGAAATGAACAAAGTAACCAATTATTTCTAACGTAAGCTGAGGTCTAAAGCAATAACATGGGGTTTTTAACTGTCGTATCACCATACTGGACTCTCCTCTACCAAACATAAAAAGCCAACCCCATCACCAGGACTCATTATCAGCTTTGCTGACAGCCTCAGCTGAGGGACAGAGCACTGAAGAGGTAGGAAGCTTGTCCTGTGCATCCACCCACAGATGTGTTCCCTCCAGGTCAGGTTTGAGGCATATTTGCAAGGCATGTGTGTAGGCAGCTTGCTGTCATGCTGCCTATGCTATGTCTGCCTGATAGCAGGACAGAGAAGTCTTGGGGGATGTTGTACAATCTAGCACTATTTATGCACATAGAATTGTGATAACAGGCTGAGGATGCAGGGTTTCCTCGTCATAGTGTGTAACAGGAAACTTGGAGTGCAAATTCTACATGTTGGTGCAATAACTTCAGCACTGATGTTGCTGATGTGCATGCTTTCATATGAAAACTGTTTTTTCTCAATTTCACTGCAGAGAGCCCTTGAATGGTCTTTCTTGACAACATAGCTGTCAGTGCTAAATCAGTCTTGATTTACCAGCCCTGTCCTTGGCCACAGAAACATAAGATCGGAAAACTAAAAAAAAAAAA